>JASCZW010005322.1:0-244676 GCA_034211315.2 Aedes japonicus
AATACATGAACTAAAACTAGCAAGGCTATCCAATAATGTCTGTGGACGTATAAAAAATGCATTGATTATGTTTGAATCAATCCTAGAGAGTTTGAGCTGTTTAGTGGAATACCTGTAACTAGAAATTAGAAGTCTAGTTATAAGTACGAGACACTGAAGAAGTCTGCACATTGTAGACGAAATACGCGTCCCAAGCAGCACACAATGGCCATTACTGGTTGCAATAACTTGATTTTGACTTAATTGAGTCACAAAGCAGTCATTCCAACTGATTTGTTACAAGTGTGCTACTAGGGGTATCTGTCAAAATAAGCAAAGGTAGTTGGAATGAAATGGAAAATACTAATTTGTCTTCTTATTTCTAGTTATGTTTGAATAGTTATTGTAGTTTTTTATAGTCCAAGAGACTACGATTACCACTGTATACCTTATGTTGTGAACTCAAGTTTGTTTTAAAGAACTTAAATATCCCAAGAAAATCTGATAATGACTGATGACTTTACCGCTGAATGTGTTTGAACGCATATCGTCACCTTTCATAGGCTAATGTTATGATTGTAGATCCTAATTTCTGAACTCAAGGGCAGTTTTGATGACCTAGAACATCCAAATACATCTCATTATATCTGTTTACCTTCCACAAGACTCACTCAAATTGAACCAATACATATTCTTACTTAGTTTGGTCCAAAATGCAACAGTTACAACTTCGAACTGATGGCTGTCAAACGCCAGCAGTCATCCACGGTGTCAAAGCGGTAGATTGTCAGCACCCATATCGCGATCTATTAGATGATTACCGAGAGATCCTGGCCCCATCATCGATTCGGCAAGAGGTAAAGCAAGATGTGACTCACCATATTGTTACACACGGTCTACCAGTTGCGTCAAAGGCTGGTTGAATGCATTCTGAAAGAGAAACAGCTTCGCAGGAGGAGTTCCAAGCTATGTGCGAAATGGGTATCTGTCGACTGATCAGTAGCAACTTGGCCAGTTCTTTACACTGCGTTCCAAAGAAGAACGGTGAATGGCGGTTCGTTGGCAATTACCGTCGTTTGAATGACGTCACCGTTCCGGATAGATATCCAGTTCCCCGCGTCCACGGTTTGCTCAATAGATTCCAAGGTAAGACTGTCTTCACTATACTCTAGACTTAGTCATAGCCTATTACGATAGCCCAGTTGAGTGTGTGGACGTTCCAATGACAGCATGCCGTTTGGACTTTGCATTGTAAGACATGCAAGATAGCATTGGTTGTTGTTTTCATCAACGACATTTGTGTTGCATCGTCAAACGAAGAAGAAAATCGAAGCAACCTGAAAATTGTCCTATTAGAACAATTCAGAGATAATGACCTCATCGGAATTTCTTGACTTCCTTGTTAACAGGCTGTTGAGGCTGTGATAAATTTCACTACGACGGTCAAGGACCTGCGACACTTTTTCACATTGGTAAACGTGTAAGCGATTCATTCCACACGCAGTAAAACCCCAGGAAGTCCTTCGGAAGCTTATTCCTGACAATCGTGAAAACGACTCTAGGTGGATAGCCTGGGATGATCATACGCAGCGGTCATTTGACCCGTGCAAACAATGCCTCACGGAAGCTGTACTTCTGTTCTTCCCTGATGCCACAAAGCCATTAGCACTGATGGTTGATTCTTTTTTTTTTTTTTTTTTGTCTTGATTATCGAGATTTTCAGCCTCGGGCTGGTTCATCTCCCGTCGTAGTCACTCAAACACCACTTTTAGGCATTTTCGTAACTTCTCCGGGGGTGAGATTCGAACTCGTGACTTAGGCGTGAGAGGTATGGATGTTAACCAATACGCCGGGGTCGCCCCCGTGGTTGATTCTTCCAATTTTGCCGCTGGAGCCGTTTTCAACAGTTGATTGACAATTAATGGAAACCGCTTGGCTTCTTCTTTCACCAAGTCTGCAGAACTGCTCCACGTTTGCAAGGGAGCTAACGGCAACGAAGCTGGCGGTGGGCAAAATGAGACATTACATTGATGGTCGACTGTGCACGATTTTTACCAACCACCTTCCGCTCACTTTCGCCCTCACAACTGATTCAAGTAGTCGTTTGCCTCACGAGAATCGTTACCTTCGGTAGATTGCGGAGTTCTTTACTGATATCCAACACATTAGCGGCAAAGATCACCGTAGCAGATGCGTTGTCGAGAGTAAACGCAATTGTAGCAGGAGTAGACTTTAATGCAATTGCCAAGGATCAAACAGATGCAGTAGAAGAAATTGCTTTCATCGGAATCATGCTTGCTCAAACTTGAACTCCGACGGCTTCCAAATATTTTAATGCCGATATACTGTGATTTCTCGGTTGATAATAGCACGCGTTCTTATCTTCCATAATGCCATTGGCCTACAGTTATGGTACAACTACATGAAATGGCCCATCCAGGAGCACGTGCCACCAGACGACTCCTTGACGATCAGTTAGTCTGGCCTTCTATGAATAAGGACATCAATCAATTCGTGAAGCCGTGTCAGAAGTGCTAACGTTCAGAAATCAACCGTCACCACTCTCACGCTTTGACGTACCTAAGGCTCAGTTTCGGCATATTCACGGGATATCGCTTCAATGGGATGTCGCTACCTGTTAATGATCATCGATCGCTAAACACGCTGGCCCGAGGCAATTCCACTCAGTGATATGACGGGTTCAACGGTTGCCATGGCTTAGTACTCCGGATGGTTAGCATGTATTGGAACCTCGGAAACACTGACAAGTGATCAAGGCCGTCAATTCTAATTGGATCTGTTCCGGGAACTGACGAGGTGGTTGGGTGTGCAACACATTCATACCACCGCCTAGCATCCACTGGTGAACGAAATCGTTGAGCGGTTTCATCATACACTCAAAGCGGTACTGATGTGTACGAATGCTGTGGACTGGCATGACCGTGTACCCCTGGTGCTTCTTGCTATTCGAACAGCATTTTGTGAAGATCTGAATTGTTCGACTGTGGACCTTGTGTACGGACAGACCTTTAGAATTCCTGGCGAGTTCTACGATAGACCAGTTGGAAACATAAAGAATGTGTAAAATTTTGCACCAAACCTTCTCTGATCTGAACGCTCCTAAAGCGACCCATCATTTCAAACAAAAGCGTTTGTACACCCAACCAAAAATCGCTCCAGCCAACCCCTCGTTCTACAACGAAAGTCAACCAACATGGGAGGATCCAACACCAAAGAGGAAAACACAGCACATACCACGGTAATCCAACTGGTAACCGTAATTCAAACCCAAGACGTACACTCCGAAGAACATCAACAACAGCAAACCCTTCAACTCGTCATTATCACGCTGCAAATCATTATTTTACTAATCATGACAGTGAAAACTGTCATGAAGACGATGCGAAAGAAATGGATGGAAAAAGGGATCACGAAGGCCAGATCCATCGCTAACCTGGACGTGTGACTAAAGTGCAATGTACTAAGTGAAATAAAATATTAGCTTTAAGTCCAAGATGTAATTTTGCTATCCGGTGACTCGAATGACAACAAGTTATAGAGTCACCTTAATAAATAAAAATACAATACAATACAATACCCGAAGCAGAAGGATTGCAGTCACGGTTTTATTCTGATTGATTCGGTCAACAAGCCTCTCCAGCAGCCCTACGAAGGGCCATACGCAGTACTTTAGAGGAATTACAAGTTTTATGATGTCTCTGTATTCGGAAAAAAAAACCAAACCATATCGTACCATACCAATCAAAAGAAAAACTAATTCTGAAAAGAGGGTGTTTCGATCAAAATTTGGTCGCCTTAAACTTGACGCATTTCCTTTCATTGTGCATTGAAAAATTTTGCACACCCCTCATTTTGAAGATGTGTGCGTGTAGCAACACGCACATATCTTCAAAATGAGGGGTGTTGTTTGGTTTTAAGATTAGCACTTCAGTTATCAAGATGTAGTCGACGGAAGAGAAGAAACGCATCAAAATTTTGCACGTGCATGGCGAATATCCAAACTACTCTCACGCCAAGGTGGCGAAATTGTCGAATGTGGCCAAATCAACTGTTACCAACGTATTAAAAGTGTTGAACGTTTTTCGACAGCCAGGAGAGCTGGATCGGGGGGAAATCGAAAACCGGAGGCCAAATCGACGACAAAAAGAGTTATCCGCAAATTTGACTTAAAGGGTGATACGGTCAAAATTTGGTCAAGGGAAAACGCGTGTAAATCGGTGAAATCGTTTGTTTAAAAAATCAAATTAAATTTCTTTCAAGTTCAATTTGTATAAAATTCAGGAAAAATATTCAGTTAGGCTTCCGCTTTTCCAAATCCGAATTGCCGGGCCTTACGCTTGACCCCTGCCATCAGATTTTGTACAGCCACCTTGTCCACCTTCTTCGCCGCAGAAAGCCAGTTTGCCTTGAACTGCTGCTCGTCCTTAGCAGTTTTTTTGGTCTTCTTTAGGTTCCGCTTGACAATAGCCCAGTATTTCTCAATTGGGCGGAGCTCTGGCGTGTTGGGAGGGTTCTTGTCCTTGGGAACCACCTGCACGTTGTTGGCGGCGTACCACTCCATGGCCTTTTTACCGTAATGGCAAGATGCCAAATCCGGCCAAAACAGTACGGAACAACCGTGTTTCTTCAGGAAAGGCAGCAGACGTTTATTCAAACACTCTTTCACGTAAATTTCTTGGTTGACAGTCCCGGAAGCTATGAAAATGCTGCTTTTCAAGCCACAGGTACAGATGGCTTGCCAAACCAGATATTTCTTTGCGAACTTTGACAGTTTCGTGTGCTTGAAAATATCTGCTACCTTTCCCTTCCTTTGCCGTATAAAACTCCTGTCCCGGAAGCTGCTTGTAGTCGGCTTTGACGTAGGTTTCGTCGTCCATTACCACGCAGTCAAACTTCGTCAGCATCGTCGTGTACAGCCTCCGGGATCGCGCTTTGGCCGTCGTATTTTGTTTATCATCGCGATTTGGAGTCACTACCTTCTTGTAAGTCGATAGTCCGGCTCGTTTTTGGCTCGATGCACGGTTGTAGACGATACACCCAGCTTATTTGCGGCATCTCGGAGAGATAGGTTAGGGTTTCGCTTGAAACTACCGCGCTCTCTTGTCGTCTCAGCGGTTCCGGTTTTCGATTTCCCCGATCCAGACTTCCTGGCTGTCGACAAACGTTCCCCAAACACTTTAATTATATTTGTAACGGTTGATTTGGCAACTTTTAGCGATTTTGCCAACTTTGCGTGTGAGTAGCTCGGATTTTCGCGATGCGCGAGCAAAATTTTGATACGCTGCTCTTCTTGCTTGGACGGCATTTTGACAACTGAAGAGTGAATTCCAAAATCAAAATAGGAGCAACATTCTACACACACACACACACACACACCTTCAAAATGAGGGGTGTTCAGGTTTTTTAAATGCAAAATTGAAAGAAATACGTCAAGTTGATATTGACCAAATTTTGACCGTATCGCCCTTTAAGTCTTTTTCTTTTAAAAATTACAAGAGTTGTTTTTGAAAGGTTTACATGCAGCCTCTCCCTCCTGCACCAAGCAAGAGTGTAGTTTAATGCTGATTGCATTCTGTTTGATAACGTTGCATCATGCTTCCCCCGTATTATTATTACGATGTCATCCGCGTAGCCTATGACTTCATAGCCCATTGCCACCAAGTTATTCAGCAGATCATCAACAATTAAAGACCACAAAAGTGGTGAGAGCACACCTCCTTGCGGACAGCCCTTTGAAGTACTTACCTTCAACTGTTGATCGCCTAATCTAGAGACAAGCATAGCAGTGATCCAGTCTACGACGGAGCCATGAAAGCCCCGTGTATTTATAGCTGAATTGAATGAAGCATGTGAAGCATTATCAAAAGCACCCTCAATGTCAAGGAATGCACAAAAGGCCACTTCCTTGTGTTGACTTTCCTTTTGAATAGGCAAATTGTAACTTGTGCAGCTTGTGAATTTTCAAATACGAGCATTTAATATAATCATCCAATGTTTTCTCCATTATTTTCAATATAATGGAGGTTGAACTTATGGGTCTGAATGCTTTAGCTAGTGTTTTTTCTTTTTTGCCGTTCTTGGGTATAACACTCTCTTAACTATTACCCTCCTCCACCAAACGGGAATATAGCATAGAGTCATGCTACAAATAAACATCTGAACTAAGACCGGAACAATCATTTTCCTAGCGTGCCGCAATAGAGCAGCGAAGAGACCGTCTTCCCCCGCGGCTTTAAAAGGTTCTAAGGAATTGATTGCCCAGTCTACCATCGTTACTGAAAAAAAATGTTCATAGTTCGCCCAGGATTCACCCTCAACTGTCCCATTTCATTTTCATTAGAAGCAACTGAGCCTGGGAAGTGACTTTCCTGAAGGACCTGTTGTAAAGGGCGATACGGTCAAAATTTGGTCAATATCAACTTGACCTATTTCTTTCAATTTTGCATTTAAAAAACCTGAACACCCCTCATTTTGAAGGTGTGTGTGTGTAGAATGTTGCTCCTATTTTGATTTTGGAATTCACTCTTCAGTTGTCAAAATGCCGTCCAAGCAAGAAGAGCAGCGTATCAAAATTTTGCTCGCGCATCGCGAAAATCCGAGCTACTCGCACGCAAAGTTAGCAAAATCGCTAAAAGTTGCCAAATCAACCGTTACAAATGTAATTAAAGTGTTTGGGGAACGTTTGTCGACAGCCAGGAAGTCTGGATCGGGGGGAAATCGAAAACCGGAAACCGCTGAGACGACAAAGAGAGTTGCCGGTAGTTTCAAGCGAAACCCTAACCTATCTCTCCGAGATGCCGCAAATAAGCTGGGTGTATCGTCTACAACCGTGCATCGAGCCAAAAACGAGCCGGACTATCGACTTACAAGAAGGTAGTGACTCCAAATCGCGATGATAAACAAAATACGACGGCCAAGCGCGATCCCGGAGGCTGTACACTGACGATGCTGACGAAGTTTGACTGCGTGGTAATGGACGACGAAACCTACGTCAAAGCCGACTACAAGCAGCTTCCGGGACAGGAGTTTTATACGGCAAAAGGAAGGGGAAAGGTAGCAGATATTTTCAAGCACACGAAACTGTCAAAGTTCGCAAAGAAATATCTGGTTTGGCAATCCATCTGTACCTGTGGCTTGAAAAGCAGCATTTTCTTAGCTTCCGGGACTGTCAACCAAGAAATTTACGTGAAAGAGTGTTTGAATAAACGTCTGCTGCCTTTCCTGAAGAAACACGGTTGTTCCGTACTGTTTTGGCCGGATTTGGCATCTTGCCATTACGGTAAAAAGGCCATGGAGTAGTACGCCGCCAACAACGTGCAGGTGGTTCCCAAGGACAAGAACCCTCCCAACACGCCAGAGCTCCGCCCAATTGAGAAATACTGGGCTATTGTCAAGCGGAACCTAAAGAAGACCAAAAAAACTGCTAAGGACGAGCAGCAGTTCAAGGCAAACTGGCTTTCTGCGGCGAAGAAGGTGGACAAGGTGGCTGTACAAAATCTGATGGCAGGGGTCAAGCGTAAGGCCTGGCAATTCGGATTTGGAAAAGCGGAAGCCTTACTGAATATTTTTCCTGAATTTTATACTAATTGAACTTGAAAAATAAATTTAATTTGATTTTTTAAATAAACGTTTTGACCCGTTTCCCTTGACCAAATTTTGACCGTATCACCCTTTAAAAGTACCATCGTCCCTCTTTAGACTGCTAAGGCCATTTGAATGTTCCTTGGAAAGGACTTTTTGCTGCCTGGCAGCTTCTGGGGTGCATTTTATTTTTTCCTACGTTTATCTCCAATTTTTCCGTTTGCTTTTCCTAACTACGTTATTAACTACGCCACTATATTACGTCTTCTTATAGTGGCTCGAATCCGATGTTGCTTTTGCTCGATTAAAGAGTTGCCTTACGTTCCTCCTCATCTTTTGCAAAGCGTTGTTCCACCAAGGAACTTTCCTGTTTGTAATTCTTTCCCTTTGTGGACAACTTTCATAATATGATTGAAGAATTTTGTTTGTGACCATTCTAGAAGCTTCTTCTAGTTGTTCTGCTGTTCTTATATTATCGTCCAGCAAGGGTTGTTTGGTCGCAAGAATTTGTTTAAAGAGATCCCAGTTGGTGTTCCTGGGGTCTCTATATTCCCTCAGTTCTTTTCCCTTCTCTATTGAGAAGGTGATACACTGAAGTTTTTTTTACGACGGTAAAGGTACCGCGTAAAAAAAACCGCGTTATTTCAAAAAACGACGTAAAAAAAACCGCGTTATTTCAAAAAACGACGTAAAAAAAGTCAAGGAAATAAAAATTATTTTTCATATTCATATTGAAAGGATATGGTCATAAAAATGTATTGGTGGTGGAAAAACATGGTTCCAGTAATATTGACCACCGGGAATCTGCTACAAATGGATAGAGGTTGTTAATTCAATGTGTGAGCAAAGCAGTCCAAAGTAGTTATAGAGAGTTTTTGTCTTCGGCAAAATATCTCAGTATGTCATTCGTCGTCTTTTGACATTATCATATTAGTTCCACATCATGCCGCAGAGATGGCGCTGCAGTCTATCTAGAGAGTTGCCGTCTTCGGTCTTTCTTCAAATAAGGTTAAAAAAACAATCTACAATATACTAAATTAAATTGTTGTCAAAATTTCAAATACATACTACACTTCTCTCCAGCTTTGGATTGTATAGCCATTTAAACGCCAACTAGCAGTTGTGTGCCCAACACCGGTAAATCAGGCCGACAGGGTACCCAAGTAACACGAATTGTTTGATTGCATGCATTTTTGCCTAAATGTGATAAAAGATTATGTTACCATTCCGATGGTGGTAAACCTTTTAGGGTACTACTATAGAATTTAAATAGCGCAGAAGGTGGAGCCTACGAAACATAATTTATGTCAGACAATTGTCATAAACAAAAAAGTTTGAAACATTATTTAAATAAATTTTCGACGGGAACAAAAAGGCTTCCATGAACCAGGTTCATACTATGGACACCTAGCTTCCTAGATCGGTGATTTTACCACTCGACCATTTCGACATATAAGATATGTAGTCAGAATCCTCTTAAACCTTATCAGCATCATACATATTTGCCAACCTTATTGGGGACTTCAATAGATATTCGTTCTGATATAAGTAAATTCACGCTAGGGGTATTAATTTAAATAAAAACCATTTGCTCATGCAAATAATTGTTCGATTGCGCTGACGTTATGAAATACCAAAACGTTATTATGCAACTAATTTTACGCATCCTGATGTTGGCAATTGGCAACTGAAATTTCATTCTACACTCCCGCTTCACTTTTTGAGTAGATCCACTTTTTACGAAAATTGAGTAACATTTTCGTGAGAGAAAAAGAGATAGCATACAATTGTACTCAAAAATTGAGTAAAGTGAAGCGGGAGTGTAACGTGACAGAACTAAGTTCTTGAATGTTGCATTGACAAACGAGTATATGACATAAATATCTATTTGATACATATTTGTTTCAAGCAAGCTAAAAATTATATTATTCCGTCCAATACGACGCTAATCAAACATACCTAACTAGTTTTGTTGTCGTTTGGCCTTTCTCGCATATGTTTGTTTCTTGAAATTCGGAATACTTATGATGATACATTTATAAAACATAATATACAGACAAGATTTCAGACGTAAACAAACATGTCCTAGCTGAAAAACATCAAACACATGTATGACAAATGAATTAGGCGGCTAAAAGAATCTGGATTTTAATTGCATCAAACAAACACCTTTATGACAAAACTAGTCAAATCACACTGTTATAGATCTACAGCATGACATGTGATAAATAAAGCAGGAATATTTATGTTTTCAGTGCTACTTGGGTACACGGGTACCCACCAAATTCAAATGGTTGTCACACTGGCAAATATTGGCCGATTTTTGTTTTGTTTTCACCGTTAGACTTAGAAACTCATCTGCTTTATGGAAATTGGCAGCAACGTTCGTTTGGATTCATCTGGTTCCCGTAAATCCGGGTTTCCGGGGTTCGGTACGGAGACACTATTTGGGAATATCAAGTAAATTTCTGGAAAAGACTGTTAAAACCTTTGGAATAATTCCTTAAAATACATTTCTATTCCATATACCTCAATATGCCAACTTGTCCCCGGACCGGTTATTCCGGAACAAGTTCCCAGAAGGCCTAGAGTGGCGACGGACAAATTTTAAAGGAAACTTCGGCAATGTTTGGCATACGGGAAACTGTACTAGGATGACCGTTACGTTGATAAGTCGTCAGATGTCCATAAAACGTTGAGAATATCCTACTTAAGACATTTCATAAATTTTGATACCCATATTGCCAGACCTTTCTTCTCAAAATGTTTATGGCCAATCGAAGCCATACGGGAACCTGTTCCGGAATGACCGCTTCAAGGAAAAATCATAAGATATTCACAAAACGTTGAGAAATATCCTACTGAAAAAAAAGTCATGAATTTTGATACTCATATTGCCAGTGCTTCCTTCTGAATATGTTTATGGTCACTCAAGGCCTCACATGAACCTGTTCCGAAATATACATTCCAGGAACAAATAATCAAATGGCCTTAAAACGTTGGCATATATCCTACTGACGAAATTTAATGAATTTTAATACCCATATTTCAGAATTTCCTTCTGAAATTTTTCTGGCCACTCAAAGCCCCACGGGAACCTGTTCCAGAATAATCAGTCCGGGGACAAATCATCAAATGGTCACGAAACGTTAACAAATAACCTACTGAAGAAAATTCATGAATTTTGATACCAATATTGCAAGGGTTTACTTCAGAAAATGTTTATGGCCACTCGAGGCCTCACGAGAACCTGTCCCGGAATTACTGGTTCAGGGACAAATCATCAAATGATCACAAAAAATTGACAAATTGACAAATTGACATCCTATTTTTCACGAATTTGGTACCCATATCGTCAGGGTTTACTTCAGGCCTACTTGTCTGGTGAACTCTGGATTACAAGCAACAAACGCTTGAGAACATTTGAAGCAGTTCGATACACATATTGTTATGGTTCCATTGAAAAATGCATATGACCAGCCACGGACCCTTGGGGAACCTCCTCCGGACTGGCCACTTGAAGTATCATACATCCGATGGACCCAAAACAAGAAAAATCAATCTGCTGAAGAAATTCTAAGAAGTTTGACCCATATTGCTGGATTTCTACCAAAATCCACGATCAGTATCATTACATCAGCACATATAATAAACTGTAAACAACATTTTTTCTTGTTTTAAAAAGTATTGTTCAGAGGCTTAATTGGGAACTGTACAATCAACACCAACAATTAACTTTTTTTCACGTATATTGTGACTTGACTATTTTTACGTTGTGTTTTTTTTAAATAACGCGGTTTTCTTACGTCGTTTTTTAAAATAACGGACCGCCTTTTAAAATATCTTTTCCAAATGAAGCTTCAGAGAGTTGCCGTTCTCAGTAAAGTTGTTGAGAATGTAAAATATAGTCACTTGACATTATCAGATTAGTTCCAAATTGCGCCGCCATCTAAATTGCCAAATCGAGCTCTAGGAAGGTGCTGTCTTTAGCAAAGATGTTAATTGTATATAATAAAGGCATTCAATATAATTACGTTAGATTCAGATCGCACCTTAGAGATGGCGCTGCCATATTTGCGGCATAAATAAGAACTAATATGACAGTGTCAAAAGACGACGAATGACATACTGAGAAATTTTGCCACGGACGGTAACTCTTGAGCACTTCATTTGGAAAAGATAATCTCTACAGTATACATAATGTGGAACTAATATAACAAAGTCAAACGACGACAAACAACAAACATACATCTCTAGCGCTTAATTTAGAAAAGATAGACTGCAGCACCATCTCTGTGGCATGATGTGGAACTAATATGATAATGTCAAAAGACGACGAATGACATACTGAGAAATTTTGCCGAAGACGGCAAATCTCTAGCGCTTCATTAAGAAAAGATAGACTACAGCGCCATCTTTGTGGCATAATGTGGAACTAATATGATAATGTCAAAAGACGACGAATGACATACTGAGAAACTTTGCCGAAGACGGCAAATATCTAGCGCTTAATTTAGAAAAGATAGACTGCAGCGCCATCTCTGCGGCATGATTTGGAACTAATATGATAATGTCAAAAGACGACGAATGACATACTGAGAAATTTTGCCGAAAACGAAAACTCTCTATAACTACTCTGGACTGCTCTGCTCACACATTGAATTAACAACCTCTATCCATTTGTAGCAGATTCCCGGTGGCCAATGTTACTGGAACCATGTTTTTCCACCACCAATACATTTTTATGACCATATCCTTTCAATATGAATATGAAAAATAATTTTTATTTCCTTGACTTTTTTTACGTCGTTTTTTGAAATAACGCGGTTTTTTTTAAGCGGACCGCGTAAAAAAAACGCGTAAAAAAAAACCGCGTAAAAAAAACCGCGTAAAAAAAACTTCAGTGTATTTCTATGGTCTGAGAGAGTCCCAAGAGGAAATCCAATCCGTTAGTATTTGACTACACATTTTCAGATCAAGTTTGTTCCCCATATTGCATATATCAATGTTATTAGCAGAAATATATTCTAAAAGGGACTCACGACGTTTGTTGACGTCACTACTTCCCCACACAGTGTGGTGAGCGTTGGCGTCGCAGCCGATGATGAACTGTTCATTTCGCTGTCTGCAGCCGTTGACCAACTCGATGATCAGGGACGGTGGAGTTTTTTCTTCATCACCAGGAAAGTAAGCTGATACTACGTGATGGCTATCGTCATAGAGTAACTTACATTTTGGGACTGAGATTCCCAGCGCTCTATGATTGTTGACCCACGGTTCCTGTACGAACGCCAGGTCGAGGTCTTCTTTGGCAAACCTTCGCGAGAGTACGCCTGATGCCCCTCTAGCATGTTGAATGTTTGCCTGAACAGCTTTTATGCTGGTCATTGTGATGATGGCCTGCCTTTTTGTGATTGGCGGTCCATCGGCCTGTTCTGGGATGGCCTATTGAGGTTTTTGGGGCCACAGGGACTTCCTTTATTTATTCCCTGTGGATCTTTGTTCCTTGCTCCACGATTGACATCTTTTTTCGGATTCAGTCTAGCAGTTCCTTTTTGGGGCTCAGTAATCGACGGGGTCTGACGTTCATCACTGGTGCTTACTCTGCTTGGCACAGGGACTTTTTGCTCCTGGTCCACAGAAGGGCCCATTTGCTTATTCCCTGGGATGTTTACTGGTGCCATACCAGCAACTTCCGTCTCCACCGTTCTCGGTTGCTCCTTTTTGTCGACAGTATTACTGTCGCGCTGGTCGACCCTGCCTTTCTTCACCCGACGTAGTTTGGCAGTGTGATACAAGTAATTGATCCTGAATCCCCACCTTATCATCTTCTGCATGGACTCATCGTTCATCGTGAGGACCAGTTCGACGTCGTTCCCATTGGGAATAGTCCTCTGGAGAACTCTCTAAGAGTCTGTACTCAGGTCGTTCTGGGTCTCTATGAATGCCATTATCTCCTCATTGGATTTCGTGGCGCTTTTTTGCAGGTAGGCTACCATGATTTCCGATCTAGGAATATCCTTTTCATCGACCGCTAAGAGCTCTCCCTCGCACATTTGTATGCTGGGAGTTATGTTCTTTAACCAGTCCGCTGTGGCCTGGTCATGGCAGTTGATTACCAGGAAGCCTGTTTTTATTGTGCAGCCTCTGAAGATCGGTTTAACTGCTGTACCCCGCTTCTCAACTACTTTTTTGATTATGGTGTCTTGGATCAAAATCAGTTTTTGTGTTGTTAGAGTTATCGTTGGGTAGTCCTTTGGAATTATTCCTATCCGTACTTGGCTCATAACTTCTGTGTAAAGGGATTTTTGAGTAGTGGAGAGCGATTCCTCTTCCTGTTTGCCCTGGACTTTCGGTTGCCTGGGTTGAGTACGCTCACCTCCTCTTCCCGGGGCCTTTGATCCAACAGTTTTTTGAGAAGCTTTTTTCCGGCTCCACTCAGCTTAACCCGGTCTGGGTTCTGAGATTCGCATGTTTTAGCCGCAGCTGATTTGATAGTGACGTTTACTCCATCGTCCTCGCCTTTATCTTCCATCTCTGAGTTTTTTTGTGTGTCCAGGTTGATTGATGGACAGGTGGACATACTTTCCAGTGATTTGCTGTCTAACTGGGCTACGATTTGCTCCAGAGAGTCTCCCAGGTCTGTGTCCATCTTTTCCGGCTGAGAGAGGCAGTCAGTACCTTTTGTTAATTTAGTATTGTTGTTGCTCATTTGAAATCCCACGAGTAGCACAGGAAGTAAAGGTCGACTGCGCCAGAGCCCTGGTTCCCCACAGGCTCCGTTCGCGACTGAGTAATTGTTTCAACCCACCCCTCCCCCCTCCCATGCATCCATAGGCACGGGTCACATTACACCGTAGATTCGGGGTTAGACCGTATCAGGCATTCGTGTATTCGTGTGGCAACGGTCATCACCACATATATTCTTCTCCTTTACCTGGGCTTGGAGGCACCGATGATTCACATTGATCTTAGACATACACGTTGTGTATCTCTATTATCCGGGAATCATCGCTGGCGGAGTTAAGTAGTTAAGTTTAGTGTTGCTCATTCGTAGATGGATTAAGTTAACGCTAGAACTATGCTAAGCTAACTTTTATATGATATTTTTCGTTTTCATATCATCATTGGCGTTATTTTTTGATGTCAAAAATCAGAGATGCCAAATTTGAAGACATGTCTTTTTTTAGAAAAAAAAAATGATGTGCTCTGGAGATATTTATTTTTTGAAAACTTTTAGAAGATATTTGATGGTAGTCTTATTCCGTATCGAACGCTGAAAAAACCATGAAAAATTATATTAAAAAAAACAATAAAAATTTACATTTGAAAATTAGAAAAAATTTTTTTGCACTACAACTGTGCTCAAGAATGTTAACGTCTATTTCTGCAAATAAAAAAGTTAGGTTATGCATTTCCCTGAAAATGGGGACCTCCCTAATTTTAACCAACATCAAAAAATGGGCCATAGTGATACAAACCATGTTGTAGAACATCATTTTACTGTAAAGTTTCAAGTTTAGGCGCTAGGAGCATATTTCCTCGTAAATTCGTGATCTGGACCATAGTGCATTGCACACTGAAAAAATATTTCACTAAGCTTCTACACAAGTTGCTTTTTTCCAATACTAGAATAACTGACTTTTGCATAAATATCACATAGAAATAAAAATTCTACTTGACATATCATTTTCATTTCGTTGGTCACGTAGGATTCACTTGATTATGCAGAGCATTTTCCACTTCCCGAATCGCAAGAAAGTTAAGTGAATATCTAGTGGATATTTTTCACTGATTATGTGAATTTATTTTGGATGTACCGTTAAAACAAATTTTAACATCCTAAGCCGCAACAAGTTCGGGCGATTTTGATTGAGGGAAAAAGATGACCTGGGTCTTCGCTGCATTGATGCAAATCTTCCAATCTGTGAGATACTTCCTCAGAACATTCAGGCTTCGCTGCAGTTTCAATGCGCTCGTAAACAGATTAAAAAGAAGTGGACCTAATATGCTTCTCTGCGGAACACCGGCAGAATCCTTCTGCGCATCGGACACTGTACCATGCATCAAAACACAGAATGTTCTGTGTAAAAAGTAGTTCTTCACCATCTCCACCAGAAAGACTGGAAGATTGTACCGATGCAGTTTGTACACCAGGCCATCATGCCAGACGTAGTCAAATGCTTTTTTGAAATACCTAATTGTATTTTTTTGTAAAAGGCGAACGATTAATTCGACGTTTGAAGAGAGACCAGAGTAATTGGATATTTAACCAAAGATATTTGTACGTTTCTTGATGAAATGGTGTCCATTGTTTTTATTCAAACCTTTCACTAATGCATAACGCTCTCATTTTTCGATATTTTGAAATGACAAGAAATGCAGAGTAATCGATCAATCATCAAATTCAAATCAGCAAATGCATTTAATTCAAACGCTCACGCCTTAGTTCTCGTTTGTTAAAATGGGTTACTATGTCCCCTATCACATTGGTGCCAGTTAAAATAAAGGTGGCTTGAGAGGATTATAATTGGTCCATTTCTTTCTGATTGAAATGGTTGAGTGGTAATAATAGCGATCTAGTGAGTTTATAGTTCTAACCTAGTTAATGAATACCTTTTTGAATACCGACAATTACTGAAACCTAACAGGTTTTTGTTTCTGACGATTGTCTAACTTGAATTATGTTTAATACACTGAAAATTAATTTTTGTTTATATTACGAAATCGAAGGTAGGACTAACAAATCTATTCGTTGCTTGTACTTTTTTGTACTTTTTAAGAAGCTACCTTCGTATTCGATGCACCACGTTCAACTGTCAAAAGCATTAAGCATTAGTTGACACAGAAAGAACATTCGTTCATTCTACGAAAACAATACAAAAGGTTACGAGTAATTTGTTACTAATAAAAAAGAAACGTCTCTCTGATTATGTATGAACTACTGACAGATCTACTTTATCGACTCAAAATGTAATTGGAAAAAACGAAACACGAGTGTTCGGGGTGTTTATCACACTAAATCATGTTGACTCGTGAGAAGTTACTAGATTATGGTGCATGAGTTTTTAACTCTCGGCAGCGCTTTCATTACTATTTTGCGATAAATTAATGATTTCCGCCATCCCAGCAGGAACACCAACACTTATGAGTACGCTCGTAGAGAAGCAATGATTGGCTGACCTACACGAAATTCATTTTGTGCATTGTACAAAAAAGGTGTAATGATAGCGTTTTGTTAGATGGCAAGCGATATGAATTTTTCATACAATTTACGAGACATTCTTTCTATGGACAAAATCCACGTTTACGAAACGAGTGAAAGCTAATCTACGAAAATAAATTCTCAGTGTACGCTCTACCTTCTGCGGTGTTTCAGTTCTTTAGTAGTATCCTAAAATGTTTTCAATCGACGGAATTGGCAACATCATTATTTGTTAAATTAAAGCAAAAATGCATGCAGTTAAACATTTCGTGTTACTTGGGGATTTTCCAGGTACTTGGGCAAAATCAATTCGTGATGTTGCTTTTCGGGTGACGCCATTTTTCACGATTTTTGAAAAAACTGACAGAGGTATTCATCCAACCGTAACACTGTTGAACTGTATTGTTAAGTCTGTTTTGAAACACTAAATTTTTCACGAAATCTTTATGATCATTCCTTGATACACATCAAACGTGTAAAATAAATCATTTCTAAGTTATCTTCCTAAAGACTGTATTCGATGGGTAAAAATTATTGAAATTTTAACTGAATGCATTTCATTGTGTTGTGTCAACTGTGTAATGGTCGAGTGATTTCAGTGATGGCTTCGAATGAAGAAATAGTGCGCCAACAAATTTTGGGCACTCACTCCGAAAACCCAAACGCTTCTCATCGATAGATCGGATAACAGTTCGGAATTGCACATTTAACCGTATCTCATGTGATCAAAACGTTCAACGACCGTAAGACAACCAAGCGGAAAAATGGAAGGCCAGGATGGTATTGAACAAATTTAAGCGTTATCCCAACTTTTCAATCAGGGATGTTGCGAAAAAGGCGAAAGTTTCAGTTTGTTTTGTGCAGAAAACAATGGAACGTTCTGGATTACATGTGTACAAGGTCCAGAAGGCACCAAACCGGAGCGATAAACAGAACTCGGTGGCCAAAGCCCGTGCAAAAAAACTGTACAGAGAGTGCCTCACAAAACCGTTCTGCATTGTGATGGACGATGAGACCTACATTAAAGCCGACACCAAACAAATGCCAGGACAGGAACACTACGTCGCCACCTCTAAGTTGGCCGTTCCGGAGAGTGTACGGAAGAAGAAACTGCCGAAATTCGCCAAAAAAATCCATGGCTGGCAAGCGATCTGTGGATGTGGCAAAATGAGTCAGCCCTTCATCACCTCTGGGACCGTCAAAGGACAAATCTACAAGGACGAATGCCTCCAAAAACGACTTCTGCCTTTCTTGAGATCTCACGATGGCCCGACACTATTTTGGCCGGATTTGGCATCTTGCCACTATGCCCGGCCCGCCTTAGACTGGTACAAAGATAATAATGTAGTTTTTGTACCAAAAGTCGTCAACCCTCCAAACACTCCGGAACTTCGCCCAATTGAAAAATTTTGGGCAATCATGAAAGCAAAGCTCGTTTATACTCCAAAACTGATAGAAAATCAACTTGAACTAAAAAAGTGTGGTTAAAAGTAAGTAAGCAAGTCATTGCCCAAAATTTGATGAAAGGGGTCAAGGCAAAGGTGCGGGCGTTTGGGTTGCGAGAAAAGATTCAATAAACCAATGATGTCAAAACTTAACCATTTAGAAGTACTTTATTTCCAGAAAGTTTGAAAATAATCGGGCTCAAGGAAAACCTATTTTGTGTGTCCAAATTTCATCGAATACAGTCTTTAGTAAGCAGAATTACTAGTCTATCTAACTATATAAAAATAAATTTCTGTCTGTCTGTCTGAACCTTGTAGACTCGTAAACTACTGAACCGATCGGCGTAAAAAAATGTATGCGGAAATTTTTGGGGCCGGGAGAGGTTCTTATGATAGTAAGAGACCCCTTCCATCTCTGTGAAGGGGGGCTCCCATACAAATGAAACATAAGTTTCTGCATAATTCGCGAACTAATCAAGAAAATGAAACCAAATTTGGCATGTGGAAGGCTTTGAATGCAAAAAACGTTTTAATGGTATTTTGAGACCCCTCCCTTATCAGAAAGGGGAGGTGGGATCTCATGCATACGAAACACAAATTTCTGCATAACTCGAGAAGTAATCAAGCAAATGTAGACCAATTTGGCAGGTGGAGGTTTCTGAAAACAAGAAATGTTTCTATGGTGTATTGAGATCCCCCTGCATTCTGAAAGGTGGTGAGGGGAGGGCTCCCATACAAATGAAACACTACCCTAGCAAAGTAAAATAACAAGCTGATATCATATAAGTAACAAGTTCTGTTATCCCACCATTGGCAAATTTTGTTATCATATGTTATCATTTTGAAAAAAAAAAATGTTTTATGAACATTATGAGTTGAATTGTAGAAACTTGTAGAAACAAGCAACTTTGCTCTTAATCAAAATATTTTTTTCAGTTATTAGCATGAGAATTTGATTTAAAAATGATAACATTTGATACTTTTTCAATTAATTTGCTTAGAATACAGGATTTATTATCAAGTTGTTCGCAGTGATAACAAAATTAGTTATTATTATGATATTGAACGAGTTCTTCTGTTATTCATTCTGTTATTTTGGCTGTTTATTCAGCCTCAATGATAACATATTCAGTGATCAAAAACTGATTACCTGGTAATAGAACTTGTTATCAACTTGGTATAATCCTTTGCTCGGGTAATTACTGCATAACTCGAGAAAAAATCAAGCAAATCGAACCAGCAAATGAAAACAGAAAATGTTTCAATGGTGGTTTAAAACGCCTCCGTTCTCTAAACGGAGGAGAAGGAGGGGGTCTTCCATACAAATGAAACACAAATTTCTGCATAATTTTTGAAATAACCCAGCAAATGGAACCAAATTTGGCAGGTGGTGGTTTCTTAAAGCAAAAAATGTTTCTATGGTGATTTGAGACCCCTCCTCTCTTTGGAAGAAGGGTGTTTATTCAAATGAAGTCCAAATTTCTGCATAACTGCATTTAAAGGAGGTTTTTGAACGTAAAAAATATTTTTAAAGTGACTTAAGACCCCTCCCATCTATATGTGAGGGGTTTAAATACACATGAAACACAAATTTCTGCTTAACTCGAGAACTTATAAAATTAATGGAATCAAATTTGGCATGTGAAGGTTTTAAGAAAATAGAAATGTTTTAATGGTGGTTTGAGACTTCTTCGTCTTCTGGAAGAGATGGAGGGAAGGGGGATCCCATACAAATGAAACAAAAATTTCTGCGTAAGTCGGAAGCTTACTAAGCAAATGGAACCAAATTTGATATGTGGAGGTTTTTGAAGACAAAAAATGTTTTCATGGTGGTTTGAGACCCCTCCCGCCTCTACAAAAAAGGCTCCCATGCAAATGAAAAACAAATGTCAGCATAATTCGAGAATTAATCAAACAATTGGAACCGAATTTGGCTTGTGGGGTTTTTGGAGACAAGAATTGTTCCTATGGTGGTTCGAGACTCCTCCTCTTTCGTGTAATTTCAGTTTTTTTTGTATTATCCTAAAAAGTTTTCAATTAACGGAACATGCTTCACGTATGTATTTTTGACATTCCGCCAATCGACTGTACTTTGTAAACAATCAACATGGAAGCCGAAAGAAGGGAAAAAATTATGCACAGTTATTTGGGAAATGCATTGTGGTCTGCATCTAGGCTAGCTAAACAGCTGAAATTGCCCAGAAATACCGTATGGCGCGTTATCAAACGGTATAAGGAAATATTGAAGACGATTTGGAAGCCTCAGGCCAATTGTCGGAGTGGAACTGTCGACCGGAAACTGCGTGGTAAGATTTTGAAAACGAATAAGTGGAATCCCAATCTGTCGGACCGTGATTTGGCCAGAAAATTCGGTGCTGCCCATAGTACCGTAAGGAGAACTCGACTCCGGGAAGGAATCAAGTCGTATCGAGCTAGCAAACAGCCAAATCGGACCATAAAACAGAATAGTGTGGCCAAAATCCGTGCTCGGAAGCTATACGACCAGGTGCTGACCAAGTTCGACGGGTGTCTTCTGATGGACGATGAAACCTATGTCAAGTCTGACTTCGGGCAAATCCCAGGTCAAAAATTTTACTTGGCAACGGCTCGGGGGGATGTTCCAGCCAAGTTTAAATTTGTTTTTGCCGACAAATTTGCACGAAAATTCATGATTTGGCAGGGCATTTGCAGCTGTGGCAAAAAAACGAAAGTTTTCGTTACAAATAAGACAATGACGTCGGAGCTATACCAAAAAGAGTGTCTCCAAAAACGAATTTTGCCGTTCATTCGATCCCACCACCATCCCGTAATGTTTTGGCCAGATTTGGCGAGGTGTCATTTCAGCAAAGTCGTTCCAGAATGGTATGCAGAGAGAGAGGGGTTCAGGTTGTTCCGAAAAACCTTAACCCACCCAACTGCCCCAAGTTCCGCCCTATTGAGAAATACTGGGCAATCATGAAGAGGAGACTCGTGGCAAAGGGAAAGGTTGTCAAAGACATCAATCAGATGAAGACCTGGTGGAATAAGATATTATCCGTATTTTTTCTTAAAAGTATGAAGAAAACGCTACATTTGCATAAAAAAAGATCTTGAATTCAATAATAAATAACTGAAATACAGGCAATTGTTTTTGTTCCAATTCTATCTGAAGCAAGCCTTAGTAGATTTCAAAGGAATTTGCTCGCGTTTACTAGCGAATATATGAAAAAGTGTTTCCATGTTTTATTTTTTATTTTTTAAAAGTGATCAAATGAAGTGTTAATTTTCAATTCTCCTAGTTTCCCAATAAGATGAAAGTTCACATCATCAATATACGGCTGTTTTACTGCAATGCTATGATAATGCTTCATTAATGCTATTTTGCATTCGAAATGCTTATCACAGGCTACACACTTAGTTTTTTTTACAAAAATCTGTAAAGTTTTACCGAATTCTCAACAGTTGAACGTTCGGTAATCCGATTTTAGGGATTTTGGTGAAATTTTACAAAGGGTAGCGAACGGCTTACGCAACCCAAGACCCTATTCCAAGCAGGGGGTAAACGTTAACCTACAACGCTCACTACATGGAGCACCATACTGCAAAAAAATGAGCGTTGTAGGTTAACGTTAAATGCTTGGAATAGGGTCTTGGGGTCCTTAAGTCGTTCCCTACCCTATATCTGTAAAAAAATTCCGGATTTCAGTAAAATTATACCGAAATCCGTAAAATTGGATTACCGAACGTTCAGCTGTTCAGAATTCGGTAAAACCTTACAGATTTCTGTAAAAAGTCTAAGTGTGTACAAACATTCAAATAGCATTTGAAATGCAGCTTTACAACCGATAGCTTTCAAGATGCTGATATAATGTTAATATAATGCTTGTAACATCTGAAATGCAGATTTAGTGCATACTAAGAGTAATGGTAGGAAGCAAGATCAGGCTAAAAGATGGTATGTTTATTATGCTGCTTGATTAAGGATACCAACTTAATTTGCAGACACTCTTTCTAGTAGATTTGACCATTCATTGTTTTACTATGGTGAGCAGATAAAAAATAGCGTTTCAGACACTGGGTTTTGAGCAGCACATAAACTAGTTCTTAGTTCAGTGCAGCTTTAATCTGCAAGTTTTATTAGATTAGTAAGGTTACGATTTACAACTTTATGGTTTGACTTACAGTTTCAGTGTTGTTAGCAAAAAATTTGCTCTACATATTCGAATAATTATTTGTAGTGTTTCAGATCCAATAAGGCAACAAATTCTACCAAAAGTGTTCCGGCTGGAATCAAATTTTTTGTAGCAGCCAACTTATTTTCTTGGCGACACTCAAACTGTAAATATTTATTAACATTAGTTTTTATTTCGAGTGTTATTTAGATGTATTAATTTTGGCTTACAATTAAGTGGTTTCCTTGCTCACTATCAAAGCCTCCTTTTCTTTCTGAACACCTATTGTGATAAATGGTTTCCTAGGGATTTATCTAGTTCGCCTCTCGTCCTAGTTTTGGTCCAACTACCCTAACTTTGTGTGTTTTATTTGTTGCTCGATGAATTTGCCGGCAAATCTAGGTGAGGCCAGATCGACAGTTTTGGAAATCTTTTCCGCAATTTACCGTTCACCGATCCTGCAGATAAGAGGACTGGCGATAAGATTTAGAACGTTTTGTTCCTTTTAAATCGATCGTAAACCAAAAATAAAAAAATGTATAAACTAAACGCGCAGCAAAACCGATTTGTTTTCAATCATTCGAAAAAGCGATGGCGAATTATGTTTATGTTTATTCTATTCTCTACCACTACTACTACATCTATCATTTGTTTACTTTTTGTTCTCCCACTCTTTCTCTTTCTGTATGTAACGACGGCACTCAAAGTCACCACTATGCAGTGTTGCCAGATAACTTGTGCGGTGTTGCAACAAAAAGCTTATATAGAAATGAAATTTTTAGATAAAAATATACCGTATTTCACCATCTGTTTTGGTCTTGGAACTGGATGTTTCACCTCATTTTGTTCGCTGTCACCTGTCAGCCGTTGAATTGAACGTTGGCAGATGTCGCCGTACTTTCGTCGGGTTACGCAGTGGAACGCTAATCTGCAGCAGTGCGCCTAGCAGTAACACATTGTGTCTATCGTAATGAATAGACGGGATATTTTCCACATCCACAAAGGGCCTGCCACACCATTACCTTCTTGCCGATTTTTTTTCGAACCAGGAACATCCTTTCCATTTGCCGGAGTATAAAGCTGTGGCCCGGTAGAGTTTTATCTAGGTTTCATCGCCCATGATAACACTGCCCGATATTTTGGCACCAGTTTGTCGTACAGCTCTCGGTTTCACATATTCAGCCTGCTTGGTGCTTCGTTTTGGCTGCTTCTGCTCCCGAAGAATATGCAGGCCCGTTCTCTGTTTGGCACGCATAATATTAGTCATCAAAGAACTTAGCTTTTTCGCTACATCCCGGATTGATTGTGAAGGATGACGCTTGAAATAGTCCCTTGCCTTTCTGTCGATTGTAGGGTTAGCGGGACCGGGTTTTCTACCCCGTCTTGGGGAATCTACGAAAGAGCACTGTTGTTGATACTTCCGTAATTCCTTAGCCAGTTTTCTGATCGAAACACCCCTGACGGTGCACAATTCGTAGTCTTTTCTCGGGAGGAAGACCACGAATATTGAAACTTCCGTGCGCAAAATTGATAAAAATGACAACATCAGTCTTATTTGGATGTAAACAACAGGATGCAGCCAACAGTTGTTTGAATACTTTACGCATTTTGAATTGGCGGTTAATCATTAGTGTATTTATTATTATCGGAACAGTCTATAGTTCTTATAGTATTTGACTTGATGAATTTCAACGACGCTCAAAAATGCTAAGCTCATCGCTGGACGTCTATTTGCTTTTAGAAAGATCTTATTCGTTGCTCTTGCCGTTTGTGACCCAGTTCCTTCTTATTAAATGAGATGTCTTTTTCCATAGCCCATTCCCTTACTGGAATTTGGCGTGCGCCTGAAATCAATTTAAAAGCGTTAGCCTATTTGATCTTCGTCATCCATTTGTCACGCGTCCATGTCCAAATTAAACCAGGCAATCATAAATCGATCATTATTTACCACTCGCTAGTCGCTAGTCGCTCGACATTTATCGCTGGCTGGCCAGAACCGAAGGGAGCGGCGCAATTACCGAAACATCGTGACAGAAGTTTCGGGGGTCGTCACTCATCCGTTCACTGCGAGATGCGCGATCTTGATCGATTCGAACGCGTGCCTTCACTCGTTTTTTTTTTTTTCGTTTTTCGAAGAGCCAACAATTGCAAATGAATTGCCTATGGCTGAAATCGTGCGAGGAGAAATCCGCCAAACTTAGCTGCGGCCTTCGGTCTTTAAAATAGCAAATCCGCGGTTTCGACCCCGCTTGGAAAATGTCGCTATAAAAACCTGATAAGTAAGTTGCAGTTTTCGTCCGGTTGGGCTGTTATGAGGAAGTGACACATCGGCAATAAAAATAGAACAAACAGCCAAACTGACCTGGCCTGGAGTTTGGATTTGGTGCGATCGATTTAAAATCTTTTTTTTATCGGTCTTTTCGGCTCATAAACTTCAAAAGCTCGCCGTAGATTTCCTCTATTAGTTTTTGGTTTGGTCGGTTGATTTTCCGCCCGCCCGCCCGTCTGAATCGATTGACCTTGGACTGAGGGCAACGGAATTTCAAAGAAGTGACATTGGGAAAGGTCGAGAAATTCGTCGAGAAATGCCTCGGCTCTCGGATCGGTGTAACGTTTAAGCGATCGGTGCTGGGTGATGCGTAGAAACGGAACCAAGCGGTGGCCAACCGAGCGGAGCAGTTCCGTAGTGTTGTAAGCTGGTTGTCAGATTGGGGAAGTGTTATTGATAAGCGTTGAAGGTGGCCGACGGCGGTTGACGCGGTTGTCACGGTTCAGGTGCGCTTCGGCAGTGAGCAAGCGGGGGAGTGTCAAAAGGAAGTTGTTAGGCGATGGATGTTAATAGGGCCAGTATAAATTATTCCGATTATTTCGTGCACGCAATGCGTCATTTCTTATGTCGTTTTGGTAATTTGCGGTGACCTTATTGAATATCATGAATATCGGATGATTTACTCAAAATGTTCACGTACCGTTGGACAGAAAACTTTGATTTTGAAATTTTCCTATTGATGTCAGTTCAGATGCAGATAAGACGTGAAAACATGTGGATTGATTTGGATAAAAATTGAGAGGGTACATTTTTTTAAATTTTGTCGAAATGTAACTTCTGACATTTTAATTGACTGATGTAATTAGTCCGCAGTGTTAACCGATTTGAGATTCTTTGCGTATTAGCCTAATATAGACCACCCGAATAGTCAGACAAATATACCATCAGGGCTTCATTTTCCCCAAACAACGTCCAATTTTTACTACCAATAGTCTCAAGAAGCCATCACTGACAGGTGCTAACTTATGTTCTTACCTGGGTTCTCCGAGTGGTGCAAAGTGTCGACTTGAAAGATCTCCATCCTGGGCCAGGTTACCAGGTCAAATTTTCGTCGACTCATTTGATTTTATTATGTGGCCAACTCAGCTCCACTTCCGTTCCTGAATTTCAGTTGCTATCGGCTTCTGGTGACACCGACGATGGAGCTCCACATTGGAGATCCAATTGTGAGACCATCAAGCTCGAATTACATTCCGCAGTTTTCTGTTGATTAAAATCTGCAGCCATTGAAGGATCTCCAGCGATCTGCCTTTCCTATGTGTTCCTTAAACTTGCAAAAGCAGCCCTAGCCTTCATGATCAAATCAGCCCTGGTCAATGATCACCAAACAAAGGAACTTTTGGAATTGTCTATGTTAAGCATAGAGGATGAGAGAATCAGAGGACTAGATGAAGTCATATGTCAACGCTTTGACCACATTCCAGCATAACGATTCCAATTTCAAAAGTTGATTGGATTTGGATTGGATTTGGATTGGATTTGGATTGGTTCTGGATTGGTTTGGATTGGATTTGGATTGGATTTGGATTGGATTTGGATTGGATTGGATTGGTTGGATTGGATTTGGATTGGATTTGGATTGGATTTGGATTGGTTGGATTGGATTGGATTGGATTTGGATTGGTTGGATTGGTTGGATTGGATTTGGATTGGATTTGGATTGGATTTGGATTGGATTTGGATTGGTTGGATTGGATTTGGATTGGTTGGATTGGATTTGGATTGGTTGGATTGGATTTGGATTGGATTTGGATTGGTTGGATTGGTTTGGATTGGATTTGGATTGGATTTGGATTGGATTTGGATTGGTTTGGATTGGTTGGATTGGTTGGATTGGATTTGGATTGGATTTGGATTGGATTTGGATTGGATTTGGATTGGATTTGGATTGGATTTGGATTGGTTGGATTAGTTGGATTGGATTTGGATTGGATTTGGATTGGTTGGATTGGATTTGGATTGGATTTGGATTGGATTTGGATTGGATTTGGATTGGATTTGGATTGGATTTGGATTGGATTTGGATTGGTTGGATTGGTTTGGATTGGATTTGGATTGGATTTGGATTGGATTTGGATTGGTTGGATTGGATTTGGATTGGATTTGGATTGGATTTGGATTGGATTTGGATTGGATTTGGATTGGATTTGGATTGGATTTGGATTGGTTTGGATTGGATTTGGATTGGTTGGATTGGTTGGATTGGGTTTGGATTGGTTTGGATTGGATTTGGATTGGATTTGGATTGGATTTGGATTGGATTTGGATTGGATTTGGATTGGATTTGGATTGGATTTGGATTGGTTGGATTGGATTTGGATTGGATTTGGATTGGATTTGGATTGGATTTGGATTGGATTTGGATTGGATTTGGATTGGATTTGGATTGGTTGGATTGGATTTGGATTGGATTTGGATTGGTTGGATTAGTTTGGATTGGATTTGGATGTTGGATTTGGATTGGATTTGGATTGGATTTGGATTGGATTTGGATTGGATTTGGATTGGTTGGATTGGATTTGGATTGGTTAGTTGGTTGGATTGGATTTGGATTGGATTTGGATTGGTTGGATTGGATTGGATTGGTTGGATTGGTTGGATTGGATTTGGATTGGATTTGGATTGGATTTGGATTGGATTTGGATTGGTTGGATTGGATTTGGATTGGTTGGATTGGATTTGGATTGGTTGGATTGGATTTGGATTGGATTTGGATTGGTTGGATTGGTTGGATTGGATTTGGATTGGATTTGGATTGGTTGGATTGGTTGGATTGGATTTGGATTGGATTTGGATTGGATTTGGATTGGATTTGGATTGGTTGGATTGGATTTGGATTGGTTTGGATTGGATTTGGATTGGATTTGGATTGGATTTGGATTGGATTTGGATTGGATTTGGATTGGATTTGGATTGGATTTGGATTGGTTGGATTGGTTGGATTGGTTGGATTGGTTTGGATTGGATTTGGATTGGATTTGGATTGGATTTGGATTGGATTTGGATTGGATTTGGATTGGTTGGATTGGTTGGATTGGATTTGGATTGGTTGGATTGGATTTGGATTGGATTTGGATTGGTTGGATTGGTTGGATTGGATTTGGATTGGTTGGATTGGATTTGGATTGGATTTGGATTGGTTGGATTGGATTTGGATTGGATTTGGATTGGTTGGATTGGATTTGGATTGGATTTGGATTGGATTTGGATTGGATTTGGATTGGATTTGGATTGGTTGGATTGGTTGGATTGGTTGGATTGGATTTGGATTGGATTTGGATTGGATTTGGATTGGATTTGGATTGGTTGGATTGGTTGGATTGGATTTGGATTGGATTTGGATTGGATTTGGATTGGATTTGGATTGGATTTGGATTGGATTTGGATTGGATTTGGATTGGATTTGGATTGGATTTGGATTGGATTGGATTGGTTGGATTGGATTTGGATTGGTTGGATTGGTTGGATTGGATTTGGATTGGATTTGGATTGGTTGGATTGGATTTGGATTGGATTTGGATTGGATTTGGATTGGTTAGTTGGTTGGATTGGTTGGATTGGTTGGATTGGTTGGATTGGATTTGGATTGGATTTGGATTGGATTTGGATTGGTTTGGATTGGATTTGGATTGGATTTGGATTGGATTTGGATTGGATTTGGATTGGTTGGATTGGTTGGATTGGATTTGGATTGGTTGGATTGGATTTGGATTGGATTTGGATTGGTTTGGATTGGTTTGGATTGGATTTGGATTGGATTTGGATTGGTTGGATTGGATTTGGATTGGATTTGGATTGGATTGGATTGGATTTGGATTGGTTGGATTGGATTTGGATTGGATTTGGATTGGTTGGATTGGATTTGGATTGGTTGGATTGGATTTGGATTGGATTTGGATTGGATTTGGATTGGATTTGGATTGGATTTGGATTGGTTTGGATTGGATTTGGATTGGATTTGGATTGGATTTGGATTGGATTTGGATTGGATTTGGATTGGTTGGATTGGATTTGGATTGGTTGGATTGGTTTGGATTGGATTTGGATTGGATTTGGATTGGTTGGATTGGATTTGGATTGGATTTGGATTGGATTTGGATTGGATTTGGATTGGATTTGGATTGGATTTGGATTGGTTGGATTGGTTGGATTGGATTTGGATTGGATTTGGATTGGATTTGGATTGGATTTGGATTGGATTTGGATTGGATTTGGATTGGATTGGATTAGTTTGGATTGGATTTGGATTGGTTGGATTGGATTTGGATTGGATTTGGATTGGTTGGATTGGATTGGATTGGTTGGATTGGATTTGGATTGGATTTGGATTGGATTTGGATTGGTTGGATTGGTTGGATTGGATTTGGATTGGATTTGGATTGGATTTGGATTGGTTGGATTGGATTGGATTGGTTGGATTGGTTTGGATTGGATTTGGATTGGATTTGGATTGGATTTGGATTGGATTTGGATTGGTTGGATTGGTTGGATTGGATTTGGATTGGATTTGGATTGGATTTGGATTGGATTTGGATTGGTTGGATTGGTTGGATTGGATTTGGATTGGTTGGATTGGTTGGATTGGATTTGGATTGGATTTGGATTGGATTTGGATTGGATTTGGATTGGTTGGATTGGATTTGGATTGGTTGGATTGGATTTGGATTGGATTTGGATTGGTTGGATTAGTTGGATTGGATTGGATTGGATTGGATTGGATTTGGATTGGATTGGATTGGATTTGGATTGGATTTGGATTGGATTTGGATTGGTTGGATTGGATTTGGATTGGATTTGGATTGGATTTGGATTGGATTTGGATTGGATTTGGATTGGATTTGGATTGGTTGGATTGGATTTGGATTGGATTTGGATTGGTTGGATTAGTTGGATTGGATTTGGATTGGATTTGGATTGGTTTGGATTGGATTTGGATTGGATTTGGATTGGTTGGATTGGATTTGGATTGGATTGGATTGGATTGGATTTGGATTGGATTTGGATTGGTTGGATTGGATTTGGATTGGATTTAGACTGGATTTGGATTGGATTTGGATTGGATTTTTTCCAGGCGTTGTAATACAACCAACTTGGTGTATTATGATTGATTCGGTGCTCAACAGCATACAAACGATAGAAAATAAATAGGAAATATTTTCTTGAGATGTGTTATGTCGTCCAAACTGTCCTGAAGTTCAGAACTTAAGATCTACAGTTGTTACAGCAGCTTAATTCGAAAGAGATTGTTATGATATGTATTATAACATATTCAATGATTGTTCTGGAGGACCAACAGACATTTTGAGATAATCTTGGGATATTCATGTCAAACAAACTAACTTAACTTTGTAAAGTCTATAAAGCTACTGTTACAATTGTAGTCCTAATGTTTAAATGACCTGAAACTAATAAGGTTATTCATTTAATATGTTTGAAAATTTATCGTGCCCAAAAGGCTACGGTCTGTACATCTTAAGTTCTAAACTCAAGGTCAGTTTTTAAGAACTTTAACATCCCTAGATACTCTGATAACGACCTTGTAGAAGATTCACTTTATGTGTTTGAATACATATCGTCACCTTTAAAGGTTATATAGCAACTGTTACGACTGGTGATCCTAATTTTTGAACACAAAGGCAGTTTTGATGACCTGGAACATCCCAAGATATCTCATTATATCTGTTTACCTTCTAATAAATTCCCTTAAATTGGTCAAATACATTTTGTTATTTTTATTAGTCCAGAAAGCTACAGCTACAGCTGTAGATTCTTAGTTTTGACTTCAGGATACTTTGGATACTCTAGAACGGGGGGCGACCCCGGCGTATTGGTTAACATCCATACCTCTCACGCTTAAATTACGAGCTCTAATCTCACTCCCGGAGAAGTTACGAAAATGCCCAAAAGTGGTGTTTGACTGACTACGACGGGAGATGAACCAGCCCGAGGCTGAAAATCTCGATAATCAAGACAAAAAAAAACTCTAGAACATCCGAAGATTCATAATGTCTGTTGGTTTTCTAAGATGTTTAGTGATTATTTTTCAATACTCATCGTAGGTTTGCATAACCCAAAAAGCTTTTGCTACAACTGTAGGTCCTACATTCTGATCTTAAGGATGATCTTAAGTTCGGATGACCTAGTAGATGTCATATTGCCTTTTTTTGTTTGTTGACCTCTAAGAATATTTATTGAATATGTTTGAATAATTATTGTAACTGTGTATTGCCCATTACTGTAACAACTGTAAAGTTTTGAACTCCAGGACAGTTTGAATGACCTAGACCATCTCAAGATGGGGTGTGGAAATAGTTCGCCTCCCTGTGGTGCACCCTGGAAACGTTAACGGCTAAACAAACTACAACGGGGGAAGTGCCCTACGGCGTGGGATACGGCAGGAAGTCGTAAACGATCGTGACATTAGTAACAGGAACGATCCTGGGATAATGCCGCACTCCCGGACGTTCCAACCCCGGTCCTGGCCCTGGCTTTCTCGATCAGAGGAGGGACCATACGACGTGAGGATCGAGAGGTACCGTAAATGGACGTCTAAGGATGATCTGGTTGAACCACCAGACGGCCCGAACCCTGCTTGGATCCAAGAGAATCTCAATCGATTCAGCGAAGCTAGCTACTAAAGCCCTATGTAGTTAGATGTAGTGGGTGCGTAAAGCACACTAGCTGTCTCCCTGAAGAAGTACCGAAAGGTGGTTCCGGGGAGGGCCAGGGCTCGAGGCATGGGTAGGTTGTTAGTGGGTCAAGGAGTTGGCGCCCTCATCCCCACACCCTGAGTCTGTTAGCAGATTCTCCATCCGGTCTAAAAAAAAGCCGTTCGAAATGTTCACTGAATATGTGATGTTAGTTGGAAAAAGGTACTGTTACTTCCGTAGATTTAAAGTTCTAAACTCCAGAACAGTTATGATTACCTAGAGGATCACAAAAGTATACAATAATAATTAATGACGTTACAAAAGATAAACTTATTAATATAGAACATATTGTAACTTTGTGTCACCCAAAAACTTCTGTAACAACTGTATATCCTATGGTCTTAAATAAAGGATAGTTTGAAAAATCTAGATCATTCAAGTTTATTTCAATATTTTTTTTTTACGTTCGAAAATATTCACTGTATATGATTGCAAACGTAGCGTAACTTTGTTTAGCTAAAAAAAACTAAATTTACTACTGTAGATCTTAAGTTCGGAACTTAAGGGCAGTTTGGATGACCTAGAACATCACAACCTTATTAAATGTTGACCTTCTAAAAGGTTCATTCGATATGTTTGGATACATCCCAAGGAACATTGCTGGTTTTATCATGGTTTTATAGCATTCTTGAATTCTAATTCATGCTCTATGGAACCCTTTTAAAACCAAAATTGTTGCTTGGGATATCCTTACCTTATAGGTATAGTCCTAAAAGCTATTGTTACAACTGTAGATTAGAAGTTCTGAACTCAAGTACATTTTGGATAATCAAGAAGATCCCACAAAGATATTGAAAGGTTTATCAACAAGAATTGAAACCAGAAAAGTATTGAAAGGTTTATCAACAAGAATGTAATAATACGTATGCTTATGTACCACATTCTCAAACAATGCTTTACCCTATTAATAAGCCGTTCATTTTTTCTTCGTGAACTTCTTCATATTCAATAAGTTCTTGGTCGTCAATGATGCCTTAAGCTCATTTTTTTATATATTTAACAGATATAAGAATCGATATAGAGCAATTTTTTTCGAAGACAGTGTACACATTTATTAAGTCTGTGATTTTATACAGGCTTATTTTTTTGGGGTCATTATTCCAGTAGGCTCAGAACCTGACCACTTTGCGTGACGGTCGCAAAGCGTTTTTTTAGTGTACCCTAGCATAGAAAACGTAGTCTTTGGCGTGAGCGTAGACATAGACGTCAAAAAAGACGCAACAAAGCATCGACACAACCGCTCAAAGCGGATGCTCGACGTAGTCTTTTGGTTAATGTTAACTTTGAATTTGTACAGCTAAATACTAGAAACTATATTATAATTTACCTGAAATTACTATTGACGGATTTGATTGCACAAGAGTTCCTAGAAGCCTGTGGTGCTTCCCGACAACTTTATGTTTTTATTGATTTCCAAGCTCATTGGTTTGGGACCAACCGGGGGGAAGAAATGATTTCATTATCTCCAATCTGCTCAACCAATCGCAATGTTTTGTGACATAGTGGGTGGAATAATATAATTTGAGATAACTCAATACAGACGTCTACCAAATTCGGTGTGTTACCACTTGGTACCTAATAGCAAGAAGCTAATTGGTGAACCGGAAGATTCGATGTTCTAACTCCTCTATATTTTTTGTTTACATTTGAAGTCTATAAAGTAGATTTTCCAGATTCGTGATAAGTTTTCAGTTTCATGAAGGTCAGGTTTTAATCCAAATAATTCATGATTTCATGTCTTCTCGTTACGGCAACATAAAGACATAACACATTTATTTAATCATGATCAGTTTTTACATTGGAAAGATCAATGATCAAGTAAATTATTATCAGTTTTTGTGAGTTAGCTTGACAGCATCCGTGCTGTTGGTTTAAGTAAGTTCCAATTCGAAATTCATTCTAATATTTAAATATATCGCTACATGTGATGTGGATTAAGCGTATCTTTTTACAAAATTAACCCTGCTGTCACCCAACCCTTTTATTTAACTTATCAGTATTTTTTTTCGTGATAATTAAGAGGATTTCTCGGCATCTGAAGAAGCGAGTACCACGTTAAGACATTCATACCGTTGTTCTTATTTTACTTGTATTTGTCTAGTATTTGTATTTATCAAAGGTATCTGCACCCAAAATAGAAAAGCAAGATTGAAATGCAATTTTGCATGATTTTGTTTAATTTCTCGTAATGGATCGTAACCTGGAGAGAAAATGCAACATTGGTCGTGGGCAAAAAAGCAACACATCAATTCGCTTTGAAAAATTCAATGTGTGAGTAAGGTTGTGCAGTACATTAGTGTAGAGTATGACATCGAAGTCCGGAAGTTCAATGGATCACAAAAAAACGAACACGATTTTCAATCGAGGATTTGAACCGAGGCCGCCTGATACCGAGGCTCTTGATTGATACCATTTAGTCACTTTTACAAGTTGAAATGAAAGGAATAAAAGCCCAACAGTTTCGATTGTCAAGGCACTCGGTGATACAGCAATGAAGCAAATGTCTCTCACACACACTTGCATGGCATAAAGAAGGGCACACTCGAGGAGAGGGATATCGGAGTGTGGTGACGAGTGAAAATAAAAATAGAAGACTTGACAGCGGAATTCTTACAGTAGCCAATAGCGTTGCGGCATTCTGTGGTATTTAAGTTCCTCGTCCCAAGAAAGACTAGTGGTCCACAGTTTCTGCATGAGGATTTTTGCAGTTGCAACGACTGGTGAGACTAAACCAAAGGGATCGAATAGTCTTCCAATCTCCGAAAACACCTACCGTTTGGGGTATATATGTCTCAAGTTCAGCTGGGATCTTTGTTGCGAACTAAAACTCATCGACTGTCGTGTTCCAGGCAAATCCTAGATTACTTCACGGTTCCAATTGCATCAACTGCTCTCGTTTGTTCTTAGGGATTTGGTTCTGCAATTTCGGGCAGTTTGAGCTCCATTTATTGAGAACCCACCAACCTGCAATAGCTCATTCAGCTGGCATTGCGTTTGTATTCCTTATTCAACACTTTCGACTCAGGAAATAATATCATCGACGTAACAGTCTCCAATAACAATATTGGACGCGAGGGAAAATTGACTGCCTTTATTGTTGTACAACTGAACGAAGACTCGTGTGGCGAAGAAAGGTGTAGCTGGTGTTCAGTATGTCACAATAATCGTTGATTGGGTTCCAGTCTCCAGAACTAAGCTTGGCAGACGTGTCGAACACGACTTGTAGTTTGGTTGCTGAACTCGTTGGTCGCAGCACAGCATGGTGTGGTAAATAATATCGATGCTTTGAAGGTTGATCGCTACTTTCATCAACCTCTTGGCAGTGGCCCAACGTCTCGTACTCAGCAATGAATTTGGAGTATAGTTTCTTCAAAATAGGATCCGTTTTTAAACGTCTCTCGAGCATCAGGAAACGCCCAAGAGCAACAGATCGATTGTCTTGGAGAGTTGCTATATCTTCTTGGAATGGGAGCGACACCTCGTATCGTCCTGATACTGTACGCCGGTATGGGTAGAACAAAACGTATCCTCGCATCCCAAGTAACAATTTCAGTTCTATTCCAGCCGTATGGCACTCCTCCCGGCTTTGTTGATGAAACTACATTCAAAACTGTTTTGTCCACCAACACCTCCTTTATGCATCTTTAAAGCCGAAATGTGTACAAGTGGCTCACTCTAAAGACGGCTGTGAAAACAAATTAATAAAACCTTTCCAAGACCATAAAGGTTTTGAAAACGTTCTAGTGGAAGATGTTATCACCACTTGAGAACCATCATAAAACCTATTGGCCGCCATCAGAACCAGTATAGCGCCGAATGGCCACAGCTGTCATACTTTACGGCAATATTGTTGTTGTTTTTTTCAGCTTTGTTCGATTCTCTGCTCTTCTGATTCATTCAACAGTAAATAATGGCTTAGTAAAAAGCTCTAGTGTTGCGGGAAATTATGTTTAATAGCAAAATATATGAAACAAATTGAGTTTTTTTATAGCGTATTATGCTCCAAATCATATGCGCATTTAATTGTATGGTAAATATTGGCACGATAAGAACTGAAAATTAATGCGAGTTTACAACAAAATTGAAAGAAATATATTCGAAAAATTAATCAAGAAACTTCTGAAAATTGATGGAATTCAAAGGGTTATCTGAATTAATATCGAAATTTGTCTCAGATCTACAGTTCAATTGTATTACATTTAAAATTTGGTGTATTTATTTTTCCAAATTTCAATTATTTCATATATTTCAATATGGCGATTGCAAGAAATCACAGTTTTGCCAAAAAGCCAATTTATCTTAGCAATGGCTACTATAAAACAATCTGGTCCCCTGGTAGCTTTCCTCAATGCCAATTAGTCGTTTAATGCATTTACTGGAGGCAAAATGGTTTTAAAATGCTTTTTCAACTGACCATAATAAGATAATATGAATGAGTCCTAAAACGGCATTTCAAAACAGCATTTTATGAGTTTACAATGTTAAAATAAAACCTTTGATAGGAGTAAAAGTAATTTTAGAAGTCAAGGTTTTGAGATCGTTGTAAAGAAGCTGTGTAGGTTCTTATAAACCAGACTAAATTTGAAAACTATTGGCATCTCTTGCTGCCATAATAAAACCGAATTGATTTCTAGTGGCTTTCATAAAACTTTAGTAAAACTTAATAGGGCTGGATGGTTTTGGCAATGTTACTTGGGATGTGACTGATACATTTTCTTCCTTTGTAGGCTGTGAAGTATCCTCAGTTTCCCAGAAACGATTCATTGTCTCATTCAGAGCATGAAGCGAAATATGATGGGCTAGAACGGTACTAGCAACTTTGTTGTTGTTCATTTATCCGGAGTAATGTGAATTGCTGGATATGCCAACTTGATTCCGGCAGGAATTGGCCTCGATGCAACATCAACATCACTTTTGGTACCAGAAGGAATTTCACATCACTGGAGAAATTGGAACACCTGGACAAGATTGCTACAGTCAGCTTCTCTCTTGCTTAGACCTTCACACAGTCTATTCCAGTAACAAACACGTGCGTTGGCTAACGTGTAATCTTTCAACATTTGGCAATCGCCTCAGACACACAACATACTTGGCAACCACTATCCAGCATCCCTCGACAAGGAACTAAATGACCAGCAGCAAATAGGATTTGGACGGAGCCGGCGTCGGTTTAACCTTATTTCAGAACCACCCCTTTCAACACATTGAGGATATATGTTACCCCCAAGCTTCATCTGGTAGTTTTATGTGTTTATTTCTGCTAATCTGGTAATAATGGAGCAAAATTAAAATTCAGTCGGCGATCAATTGCAGCCATAACTCGAACCCCACAGGTCTGAAAACAGAGTATTCAATTTATCAAAACGCATCTCTCATACAGGTAGAATTATCAGTTGTTTCTCAAAAACCCCTTTCCGAGGAGAACCAACATCGTCCTTTAATTCGAAACCCCTCGCAACTGACAAACATTAAGCTCAATTTTTCAAGTAAAAGATAGCGGCTTAAAATTGCGAACCGAGCATAAAATACCAACATAATATGCTAAGTTTTACTGTTGTCAGATTTCGATAAATTTAAATCCCCTTCCCCCACCTTCCGAGGGCTGGGGGGTGCGCCCTGATGCGAAGGGGCAATATACATTTCAGGCCGACTCCCGCGAAATGAGTGAAACAAATGCTCAGCTCCTCGAAAGCCAGCTTGAGTAGAAAGCTCAAACAGCGTCACCTCTGACTTTTCCGTGAGTAAATATTTGTTTACGGCCTTCTGAGTTGTGTTGTGTTCACGCACAGCAGCATCTCAGCGCCTGCTCCGATGGACATGCGATGCACCACGAGTCGAAATGGGATAATATGCAGAAATGCATCACGTGTGCCTGGCGGATGGATGGCGGCCAATATCAAAGCAGGCGAGATTATCAAAAATTCACTGAACATTAACACTGAGCCAGTGAGACAAGCGTAAATGACATGGCCGCGGCAGGTTGCGGGAAGAAAACAAAACGGAACGGAGACTGCCCGAGGGCCAATTGAGGGGAATGACACTCATCTTCGGCGGATTTCGATGGTGGCCATATGCAGGTTGATGCGCTCGTGAAGAGAAGATCTCCGCTGTAAGATGGTCATAATTCGTCCCTACTGATAGCGGTCACTTTTCGCCGAGTTAATTTTGCCGATTTTTAATGCCTGAGTTCGGGGGCCTTTGACACGCTGACAGCCGGAGAATCGTTCCGTTTGGCAATATTTAATGGTCCGCCAGGTAATCCAAACTAAAAGGAGTTTTTCAAAACTTCAAAATTCTTCGAAAACCGTCGAAAACTCAATTCAGGGTGGAAGGTGCGAATTTACCTCAGAAACACTGCATGTTGATTCGTGATTTTATGTCAGGAACAAAGCCATTATTCAACAATTTTGACGTCTTCCTTTGGCTTAGGAGAAACCGAAGGGCTCGGAGTCGATCGGCGGAGAGAGCCCTCATGCAACGGGTGATTGACGACCGGCTTTTGGCTCGGTTCGTGTAATTTATGCGGGCACCGATAGGCTCTGATAGCTGGAAAATTTAGTTGTAAGCCCCCCCGACATGGTCTTCGCCCAAGGTGTCATGAGTAAACACACCACGGAAGATGATTGATTGATAAATTATGGTTGCCTGTGGCCCAAGCTGAGTCCTGTTCCAGTTTCGAAGAACGGCAGAAAATAATGCTACAATTTTAAAGTGGAATAACTCGGATCGTAATGCGACGATTACGGCTTCATCAACTCAGCCAACTGAGGGAAAATACCGGAGTTTTTGCCTGTTCAGAGGAGACGTTTTCATTTAAACACACCTTCCCGGCACATGGGGTAGAAACTGTGTGAAACAGGCGTTCGCGAAAAAAAAAAGCTTAACACGATAGGAATTTCTTTATCCAAGTTGGCCACCGAGAGGGTACTCAGCCGGGCCGTGTCAAGGATCACTTGGAGTACTTGAGCACTTGAGAAGCTGTGGCTGCTGCGAAAATGAACTGCTGGCTGGTTCGGTGGGAGAAACATTTGGAAACGTGCAAAACATCGGGTAAGAAATTTTTGAGCTTCATGTCGAAGTTCATTGAGATTCCGGTCGCAAGCAGATCAAAGCCGCAGACCACCACCGTTGATCGGGATAATGGGATGATGATGAACTCGCCGCATACTCCACTGTTTTTCATAGCCATCCGAGTTGGTCGATTTGAGCGATATGTTGTGTTGCTCCGTCAGTTTTGTGCTGGTGGAATTATAGCGAAAATTTAATTTTCTCAAAAAATGTTTTTTAAAGAACTGAAGTAAACGCCTTAAAACTGGTATCTTATGCTTGCTTCGCCATTTTAAGTCGCTATCTTTCACTTGAAAAACTAAGCTTAGTGTTCGTCATTTGTTCGTCAGATCAAAATAAAAAAATAATGCTAGTTTTATGTAAAATTTTCAGGAAAATCGATTGATGTTGGTTTCGTTCACCGCACGGCCCTTTGAATAAAGAGATGGCTGATTTTACCCTGATTCCCCTAATATTGTTATGTTTTTCACAATTTTCTTTGCTCAGTGTGACTCAAGATCAATAAAATAACGCTAGTTCTTTGTAAAATTTGCCGAGAAATCGATTGGAATTAGTTTTGTTCACCGCACAGCTCTGTAAATGATAATATGGTCGATTTTACCCCGATTCTCCTAATATATTTGTGTTATTCAGCGATTGCTTTGTTTGGTGTGACTCAAGAACAACAAAATAAGGCTAGTCCTATGTAAAATTGCGTTGCCTGGAAAATCGATTGGAGTTGATTTCATTAGCCGCACGGCTCTGAGAATGAAGATATGGCTGATTTTACCCTGATTCCCTTAATATTGTTGGGTATTTCAGAAATTTCTTTGCTCAATGTGATAAAAGAACAACGAAATATACTCACGACTCATGTGAAATTTCCTGGAGAGTCGATTAGAGTTAGATTTGATCATCGCACGGCTCTTAGAACAAAGGTATGAAACATTTTACCCCCTTTTACATATGACTAGCATAGTTTTGATGATCTTGAGTCGCGCAATTTCTGAATAGCATAACAATATTAGGGGAATCAGGGTAAAATTAGCCATATCTTCACTCACAGAGCTGTGCGGTGAACAAAATCAACTTCAATAGATTTTCCAGAAAGTTTTACATTGGACTAGCCTTACTTTGTCGATCTTGATTTACACCAACTAAAGAAATTTCTGAATTACAAAAAATATATTTGGGGAATCAGGGTAAAATTTGTCATATCTTCATTCATGGTGAAACTAACTCCAATCAAGTCTACAGTTTACATGGGCCTAACCTTATTATGTTGCTTTAAAAAAACAGCGAACGAAAGATTTCTGAAACACACAAGAATATTAGGGGAATCAGGGTAAAATCAGCCATATCTTCATTCACATAACCGTACTGGCATGAAACCAACTCCAATCGATTAGCCAGAAAATTTGGTATAGGGCTAGCCTTATTTTGTTGCGTAAAAACACACTGATTAAATAAATTTCTGAATCACACAAAAATATTAGGGGAATCGGGGTAAAATCGCCCATATCTTCGTTCACAGAGCTGTGCGGTAAACAAAACTAATTTCAATCGATTCCTCAGCAAATTTTATAAAAAACTAGCTCTAATATGTTGATCTTGAGTAACTCCGACTTAAGTAGTTTATGATATATACAAAACTATAAGGGGAATCAGGGTAAAATCAGCCATATTCACGTTCAGAGAGCCGTGTGATAAATTAAACTAATATCAATCAATTTCTCAGAAAATTTTACAAAGAACTAACATTTTTGTATTGATCACGAGTTACACCGAGCAAAGAAAAATTGTGAAAAACATAACAATATTAGGGGAATCTGGGTGAAATCAGCCATCTCTTCATTCACAGAGCATTGTGGTGAACAATACTAACTCTATCGATTTTCCAGGAAATTTTACATGGGACTAGCCATATTTTGTTGTTCTTTAATCACATCAAGCAAAGAAATTTCTGAAAAACATAACAATATTAGGGGAATCAGGGTAAAATCAGCCATCTCTTCATTCACAGAACCGTGCGGTGAACGAAACCTACGTCAATCGATTCTCTTGAAAATTTTACATAGGACCAGCATGACATTGTTGATCTTGAGTCACACCAAGCAAAAAAATTTCTGAACAATAAGGAAATATTAGGGGAACCAGGGTCAAATGAGCTCATTTGCTCCCCAAGCAGTTCCATGCGGCCAATGAGACAACGTCAATTCGATTCCTTAGAAGTTTTCCTTGAAGTAAAATTAACATTTACAGAAATCGTTCCACTCCGAGCTGAGATATAGAATTCTTTCGCGTTTCGGGCACTCTTTTTCCCACTGTGCACTGGTTTTTTTTGCAGACCCGGATGGATGTCATCATTTCATTGGAATCAAACTCGCTGTTTGATAATGCTTACCAGCCGACCTAACGGGCCTAGTAAGCATAACATAAGTGTTATGCAATACTAAGTCGCCGCGTTTCATATGCGAAACTTTTCTTTTTTGTCAACAAACTCACTCAGCTGTTTGAGCCAGCTGGTGTGTTTGTGACCATGAACATGTTTTAAACAGGGCAAGTAGAGAACTTCTCCTTGATTACAACTCTAGGTGACAAATAACCCAGAGGCGTGTAAAATTAGGAGCCATTGCGGTGATCCGTGATGGCATAAACGAAGACCAGATCGGGTCGGCACATAACCCCCTACTAAATAAGTTGAAAATGAACTCGAAAAAGTCCACTTTCAACCGGAATGAAGAGTAGGCTCAACTCTTGTTATAGTTTTTTTTTCTCAGATTTTCAAAAACATTAACCTCTTGAACATATACAAAAAGTCCACTTTTGATTCCATTGAGTCCATTCTTTCAATTTATTTTGTTTCAAGGAGGGTTATTTTCCTGCTACTCCTGTATATTTCATTATACATTCTTTTTTATATTCTTTCGGAGGGTTACTCTTCCTCTCCTTTAATTATTTCATATATATCTTTGAATCATATTTCATTGTTTATATATTTTTGGAAGGTTACTCTTTCTTCTCCATTGTTTGACATAGTCACTCATTTTTTTTATATCATTTCATATTTATATATTGTCAGTTAACTTATTAACTGTAAATGATTATTTTTTTCATTGTTTTTTGAATAGATATGTATAACAGGAAGCCTTCTGTTCCAGTGTTGATGTGTACTCTCCGAATTCACGTCAAAACTTATTGAATAGGGGGCTATATGCCCATAATCAGATACCAATTCATGCATTTCTTTAAGTAATAGTTCGCTTTTGGGGGTTTAACGAAGCTGTGAAGGTATCGATCCGTGATGGCATAAATGAAGACCGGATTGGGTCGGCACAGTACTGCTCTCCAATCCATCCCTCCTTCTTTTCGTAGCTAAAACTAGGTGGCTTTGGGGGTATTATTCACCGTGATATTGAAATGTTTTTTGTATATCCCTTATTTTTTTAACGATTGTATGGTTTATAGTTAGTTTTTAACTCAAATGGTACATGAAAATTATACAAGTGGGTCATCCAAACTCTTCTGGAATGTTGATCATGGACTATGTCGCTATGGAATCTGAGCATCCCAGGTAACAATTTTAGTTTTATTCCAGCCGTATAGCAATTCCTTCAGACTTTGTTGACAAAACTACATTCTTAACTGTTTAGTCCATCAACTTCTCCTTTATGTATTTTTAAGGCCAAAATGTGTAAAAAGTGACCCGCTCCATAGAAAATTGTGAAAACAAATCAATAAAACTTTTATAAGACCATAAAGATTTTGAAAATGTTCTTGTGAAAGATGTTATGACCACTTGAGAACCTTCATAAAACCTATTGACTGCCATCAAAACCAGCATAGGGCCAAATGGCCACAGCTGTCAGCTTTGCTATTCAGCTTTGTTCGAGTTTTACTCTATTTATTAATTTAGCAGTAGAATAATAACTAAGAAAAAAGTTCTAGTATGGCAGAATTTTTTTTTTTGAAAGCAAAACATAAAAAAATGGGTTTTTTATTGCGTATCACGTTCAAAATCATATGCGCATTTAATTGCAGGGTGAACATTGGAACGATAAAAGCCGTTAATAAATGCGCCTTGGAAATTATGCAAGTTTACAACAGCACAAACAAAATTGAAACAAAAAGATTTAATAAATTAATCGTGAATTTCGTGAAAATTGATGGAATTCAATAAGGTTATCTAAAAAAATGACAAAATTGGTTAGTGGCGAACCAGCCCAGGAGGCTGAAAGCCACAATAATAAAGATATAAAAAAAAAAAAAAATGACAAAATTGGTCTCTGATCTACAGTTTATTTGCATTACATTTAAAATTTGGTGTATTTCCACATTTCAATGATTTCTTTTATTTCAATATGGCGATTGGAAGAAATCACAGTTTTGACAAAAAGCCAATTTATCTTCGTAATGGCTACTATAAAACTATTCGGTCATTTGGTGACTTTCTCCAATGCCAATTTGCCGTTAAATGCATTTACTGGAAGCAAAATGGTTTTAAAACGCTTTTTTTTTTAACAGACCATAATAAGAACCATAATGTGAATGAGCCCTAAAATGGTATTCCCAAACAGCATTTTACGAGTTCATAAAGCCCAAATTAAACCCTTGATAGGAGTAAGGTCAAGGACAAGGTTTTAAGATCGTAGTAAAGAAGCTGTGTAGGTTCTCATGAACCTGACTAAAATTTGAAACCTATTGGGACCTCTTGCTGCCATAATAGAACCTAATTGATTTCTCGTGGCTTTCCTAAAACTTCAATGAAACTTAATACAACTGGTTGGTTTTGGAAATGTTACTAGGGATGTGACGTTTTTGAGTTTTTTTTCCGCTTGTTGACATTCTCTTTTGCTTTTTGCTGTAATTCCTGAATATGTTTCCGTTAATCATAATCGGTCCTGTAACCTATCCAGTGAACTTATTTAAACCAACAGTACTGAAGTTGTCAAGCTCCCTCACAAATTGTGCAAAGTAAGTGTAAAATGAGAAAAACTGATCATGATTTAATAAATGTGTTGTGCTGTAATGTTATGACTGTTAACCATTAACAATTCTTATGATATTATGAGTTATTTTTCCGTCGTAACGAAGAGACGTGAAATCATAAATTATTTGGAATAAAAACACGATCTTAATTCATGAAACAGAAAACATAATCACGAATCTGTAAAATCTACTTTAAAGACTTCAAATGTAAGCAAAAAATAAAAGGATAGGTAGCTAATCAAATCTTCCGGTTCGCCTCATAGCATCTTACCGTTAGGTGCCAGGTGGTAAGACACCGATTGCTTGTCAAGCTAACAAGTTTGGACGACTTTTGCATTGAATTATCTCAAATTTCTCAACTATAAAGGGTGATACGGTCAAAATTTGGTCAAGGGAAAACGCGTGTAAATCGGTGAAATCGTTTATTAAAAAAATCAAATTAAATTTCTTTTTCAAGTTCAATTAGTATAAAATTCAGGAAAAATATTCAGTTAGGCTTCCGCTTTTCCAAATCCGAATTGCCGGGCCTTACGCTTGACCCCTGCCATCAGATTTTGTACAGCCACCTTGTCCACCTTCTTCGCCGCAGAAAGCCAGTTTGCCTTGAACTGCGCTCGTCCTTAGCAGTTTTTTGGTCTTCTTTAGGTTCCGCTTGACAATAGCCCAGTATTTCTCAATTGGGCGGAGCTCTGGCGTGTTGGGAGGGTTCTTGTCCTTGGGAACCACCTGCACGTTGTTGGCGGCGTACCACTCCATGGCCTTTTTACCGTAATGGCAAGATGCCAAATCCGGCCAAAACAGTACGGATCAACCGTGTTTCTTCAGGAAAGGCAGCAGACGTTAATTCAAACACTCATTTACGTAAATTTCTTGGTTGACAGTCCCGGAAGCTATGAAAATGCTGCTTTCAAGCCACAGGTACAGATGGCTTGCCAAACCAGATATATCTTTGCGAACTTTGACAGTTTCGTGTGCTTGAAAATATCTGCTACCTTTCCCTTCCTTTTGCCGTATAAAACTCCTGTCCCGGAAGCTGCTTGTAGTCGGCTTTGACGTAGGTTTCGTCGTCCATTACCACGCAGTCAAACTTCGTCAGCATCGTCGTGTACAGCCTCCGGGATCGCGCTTTGGCCGTCGTATTTTGTTTATCATCGCGATTTGGAGTCACTACCTTCTTGTAAGTCGATAGTCCGGCTCGTTTTTTGGCTCGATGCACGGTTGTAGACGATACACCCAGCTTATTTGCGGCATCTCGGAGAGATAGGTTAGGTTTCGCTTGAAACTACCGGCAACTCTCTTTGTCGTCTCAGCGGCTTCCGGTTTTCGATTTCCCCCGATCCAGACTTCCTGGCTGTCGACAAAGGTTCCCCAAACACTTTAATTACATTTGTAACGGTTGATTTGGCAACTTTTAGCGATTTTGCCAACTTTGCGTGCGAGTAGCTCGGATTTTCGCGATGCGCGAGCAAAATTTTGATACGCTGCTCTTCTTGCTTGGACGGCATTTTGACAACTGAAGAGTGAATTCCAAAATCAAAATAGGAGCAACATTCTACACACACACACACCTTCAAAATGAGGGGTGTTCAGGTTTTTTAAATGCAAAATTGAAAGAAATACGTCAAGTTGATATTGACCAAATTTTGACCGTATCGTCCTTTAACACAAAACTTTGCGGTTGGTTGAGCAGATTGGAGATAATCATTTGCCAAAGAACCAAGTCTCCTTCCGGTTGTTACCAAACCAATGACCTTGGAAATTAATAGAAACATAAAGTTGTCAGGACGCACCACAGGCCTCTAGACACTTCAATTTAACCAAATCCATTAATAGTTATATCAGGAAGATCATAAAATATTGTCCTTTGGGACGCTCAACCTGCTTGTTGCTGATATTATTTCCAGTAGTATAAAATTTTCTAGAATTGGGTTTTACGGGACATCCGTTATGAACGGTTTTGTCGATGCTTTTTTGCCTCTTTTTACCCTTCTTACACCAAAAGAAGGGTATTAAGATTGCTTGAAAACTCGACTTTTTATCCGAGGCCCAGAAGGCCGAGTGTCATTTACCATTCAACTCAGCAAGACGAACTGAGCACATATCTGTGTGTATGTATGTGTATGTGTGTATAATGAAAGCAACAACAGGTATTCTATTGTGTCGCCTCTGGTGCGTTGCATAGCACATTAGATGCGTCAAACAGCGGACTAGATGCTACAATATGTGACTCTACAGAATTAGAGCAGGATCCATTGACGTTAGTGGTAAGTGTCCGGTTTTGAACTGCAACGAGTATTCAAAAATTACATAATGTCTTTATTTACTATAACTGTGAAATTTTCAAGTAACATGTACTCTTTTTGTATCTTGAATCCATGTCAACAATCAAAATTTACGGTTTAGATTGTCTTATAGTTCATTTCATAGACTGAACATATTCAATATCTGGTAAAGTGTCAGAAGGGTTCGGTGAAAGAATTCATTTGTTTTTGTTATTCGCCATAGCGCGATATCTATTGTATCAGTTACATACCTATACTTTGGTGGCGCGAGCGATCGAGAGAACATAGGTAAAAACCCGAATTAATCCGTCGATGGTGAGACTGAACCCTTATCACCCTTCTCAAGAATTACGAAGTCAAAAATGGAGAATATGGAACTGGATACTTATTTTCATCAGTAATTAAAGAAAATTCCAGAAATATTTAATATTCAATGTATTCAGTTTATAAAATGAACTATTAGACAATCCTGAACAAAGGGTGTCACATATAAATATAATGCTCTACAAATCGAAATTCATCAGTTTGATAGAAAATACGCAGCTTCTGAATTTATCAACATAAAACTTTGCATTCCTACAACTTAAATGTCAAATCAGTGCAACTAAAGTGGCCACTTTGTTGAATGTTTAAATCTTCTCATTGCAGTTCAAAACTGGTCACTTACCGCGAACTCCAATATATACGGCAAATTTTATAGAGTCGCATAGTGTGGCATCTATCTCGCTGTATGGCGCATCTAGTATGCCATATAAAACAGCCGATGCGACACAATAGAATGCAGGTGGGATCGGATGGCGCGAGTGATCTTGTCCGGGTTTGAACTACAACGAGTATATTTACATCTTACAGTTAGGGAACGTCCATTAATTACGTCACACAAAAAGTGAATTTTTATCCAAATCCAATCCAAATCCAATTTCATACAAAATCCTATCAAAACGTGGCTTGGTGTTATGCATTGAAAGGTCCCTTCGCTTACTATTTTTCTGAGCATGCTATGACAATAACATTGCAATAATTTGCAATGATGTTGAACTAGGACTTGCCAGAGACATGATTTTGAATTGATATTTCAATCTATATCTATATAAATAAAAATGAGTTGGGGTTTCCTTTGTCGCAATTTAACTCGCGAGCGGAAGGACCGTTTAGCAAGATATTTGCTTTGTTGGATTTGTCTTGGACACCGGAAGCTTCTTATGATGGTATGAAACCCCTCCCTTTTCTGGAAAGGGGAGCTCCCATACAAGTGAAGCACACATTTCTGCGTAACTCGAGAACTGATCAAGCAAAGGAACCCAAATTTAGCATGTGGAGTTTTCTGGAGGAGGAAAATGTTTTTATGGTGGTTTAAGACCCCTCCCCCTTCCTGGAAGGGGTGCTGTCATACAAATGAAACTGTAATTTCTTCATAACTCTAGTCTAATGAAGCAAATGGAACCAAATTTGGCATGCGGGGATTTTAAAGGCAATAAATGTTTCTAAGATAGTTCGAGACCCCTCCTCTCTCTCTGTTAGGTTGGGAGGCGGTGCTCCCATACAAATGAAACAAAAGCTTCAACATAACTCGAGAGCTAATCAAGTAAATGGAACCAAATTTGGCAGGTAGAGGTTTTTGAAGGCAAGAAATGTTTCTAAGGTAAATCGAGACCCCTCCGCCCTCTGGGGGGGCTCTCATACAAATGAAACATAAATTTGTACATAACTCGAGAACTAATCAAGCATATGGAACCCAATTTGGCATGTGAAGGTTTTTGGAGGAGATAAATGTTTCTATGGAAGTTTGAGACTCCTCCACCAACTGGAAGGGGGCGGGAGGGGGTTTCCATACAAATGAAACACAAATTTCTGAATAACTCGAGAACTTATCAGGTTAATGGAACCAAATTTGGCATGTGGAGGTTTTTGAAGGCAAGAAATGTTTCTGTTGTGATTTGAAACTCCTCCGCTCACTGAAAGAGGGGTCTCTTATACAAATAAAACACAAATTTCAGCATATCTCGAGAACAAATCAAGCAAATGGACCCAAATTTGGCATGTGGGGGTTTTTGGAGGGTAGATTTCTATATACATAAAAATGAATTTCTGTCTGTCTGTCTGCCTGTCAGACCCTTATAGACTCGGAAATTTCTGAACCGACCAACGTGAAAATTTATATGCAGGGGTTTTTGGGGCTGGGGAAAGTTCTTATGATTGTTTGAGACCCCTACTCTCTCAGGAAGGGGGGCTCTGATACATATGAGACACAAATTTCTTCATAACTCGAGAACTAATCAAGCAAATCGAATCAAATTTGGCATGTGGGGGGTTTTGAAGGCAATCATTGTATGGTTGTGTGAGAAACCACCCCCTCTGGAAGGGAGGGCTCCCATACAAATGAAACACAAATTTCTACCAAAAATGAGAATTATCCAGGATACTTAAACACAAAACGTGTATTACTCGGGTAAGAAGCATGTTTTGATAGAAGTTTGAACCCCTGCTTATTCAAAAAAAAAAAAAAACTCATTCCGAAAAAAACCAGAAAAGTGCCCGTTACATTAAATTTTCCTTCATTTAGTTGTAAGCGTAGCAGCGCATGCACCGGGTTCAGCTAGTTTTTAAAAGTTATGTCGATTTGTTAGATATCCGGCTAAGCCTATAAGGAAATCTTGTAAGTGTGGGACACTTGAACAAGTGTAAACTATGCAGACCTCCACCGAGGTTTGTCGTGAAAAACTGTAACGCATGTTGGGTCTCAATGTGACGTTACTATCGTCGAGGGAATTTTTAAAACAAAATAAAAAATAGCCTATATGCAGCAAGAAGGTTTTCAATTGGTTTCATTAAAATGGGGTGTATTTTATGCTCAAAAAACTGAATCCACCCAATTGGATTTATTTTTATGCCAATAAAAAGCTATTGGGCAACTAATGAGCTAGACCATAAGAAAAATGGTGGAACGGCTTAAAACACTACTCAGATGGCCTGGTTTTAAGACGAACTTTCCAAAGAGTTGCAATTGAAAGAAATAGTTTTAATCATATATCTCAAAGACAAAGCAAATTATTGTATATGTTGTAGTTAGTTGAACTTTTTTGTGTGTACCCTAGAAGCACACTTGTTGCAAAGTAATTCATGTATCTGCAATGTGGCTCAATTAAATCACACACAAGTTGCTACAACATATTATGACCGAATTTTGTGGCTTGGGTAATTTCATCCATGAAGTATGTGTGTTTTTTTACCTACAGATTGAAAGCGATACACATACTCAAATAGTTGTATCATCCAAAACTGACCAGCTAAATGTTCAAGTTGAAGTTATTCCGTTCAGATGCCAAGCAGTAATCGGAAATGAACTGGACAAGATTACGATCCAAAAATTTAATTTAATTTTTGAACTGTAAGCCTGTGCGGTGAAATTTTCATTAAACTTCGAAACGGCAATTAGCCGCGACTATTTTGATTACTCAATTCCCGAAAGTGACTTGGTCTCCTTTAGTCATCCGATCATTCGCCGAACACAGTGGTGCCTTTGTGCCACGAATTTACCTGTTCCTCAACAATTTCAATTAATTAATCTTAATGTTTACGATTGTAAATTCTGATCGTATACCAATTCGCTGCTCTCGTTTTGACGTTCCTTGTTTCATTCAGCTTGGCAAAGAAAGAAGCATAAAACGACTCTGTTAATCACTTCGAAGAAATTCTCTTTTCGATACTTGGAGGATTGAAAGCGATACGAAACCAAGGACGTACTTATTAACTTTATTCATTGAACTCGGTGTGCCGTCGTGGTTACAGTTTACAGCTTGCTCCGGTTAGAATCCAGAGGACAGCTACACTGAGAAGATGAAGTGTGTTGGATTCAATCTGAAGCACGCTTTCCGATCAAATTTTATTGTCGTTGTTGCCATTTCATTCTCAGGCTTGTTTACCTTTGGGATGGTTGGAATCGGTCGGGGTCGTTGCAATTGTTGCGCTCTGTGCTCAGTGATAAACAACATCCATGTCAGAAACGTCAAATTTTTTACCCAACTCCAGTTGAGCCGCTCTGGGGCCATCATTTCCGTCCGAAATCAACACGACCGTAATGATGATTAACTTGGCGAATTTCTCGAGCCCAGTTTACAGATTTATCCATTATGCTCCGGTTTACCAAACTTCGGGGTGGTCATAGCGCGAGTGTGAACAGCAATAAAATTATCATTACTTTTGCGATTATTGCTGAATTGCTAATCATAAAGTATAATTCGGGCAATTTATATCCGAGTGGTCGGGTAAAGCTCAAAAGGGACTGGATGGGAGGAGAAAAAAAAAGTACAAACGAAACGAGGTCAATCTTTCCTTGTACCTACCTATGCAACATTGTGTTTACATTTCGCCGGTGGACTTTGTTGCATTCCTGCAGCAACATGTTTATGATCGGTGGGAAAAAAAATCGTCCCTTATATTTGCAGCCTGATTGATGTTTACGATGGAAGCGGTGATTGCCCTTCAAGTCGTGCAACAACTACGCAACGAAATGGAGGTGAAATTAGTTTTTTTTTTATTTTTCAAGTTTAATTGAGGGATATCCATTGAGGTTGAAGCCAAACTTGACTGAGACACCGAAAAATGACAGAATTTCAAGTAAGAAAACGACTTTTAATATAATGTTCAACGCTACATCTTGTTCAATTTTTACATTCACTTGGAGTAAAATAAGTATTAATAGTACTAAAATAAGGGCTTTATACTCTTTATCGGGGTTTCTTAATCTTCTCCAGAATAGGCAACCGCATGGAATAGCTTAGCAATAAAGTTCATCTTTTGATTTGTATGACCATTGAAATGGCTGTTTGTTTCAACAACATTTGTTCTCTTTTTGAACAGCCGTATTCTCTTCAGGGAATAGTGTTTTATATGTGTATGGATTTTGTTTTGTTTACTTCTCGAATCATCACTAATTCTTGTTTTAACCCGTCCTCAATTGGATTTCTTGTGTTGAATACGGGATGTAAGTTTTGATGTAGGAAGTGTGCAATATTGTGAAATTTTGTTTCCTAAATAAATCCTAATTTTCAAACGATTGTGTGAAAAACTAGCGCGCGCGGTTTGCTGTTTGTGCTCTAGTTACATTTTTCTGCCTAACGTACACAGAAAAAATCTTGTAGTAAAATCTACCATTTTAGCTGACCACGCCTATCTTTAAAGCTACCATGAAATTTCAGTCAAATTTACTAGGTTTATGGTAAAACCTTCCACTTTTATGGTATATTTGACAGACCTCATATTAATATCAACCGCACCATGGTTGATCTAATCGCAGGCATGGTAAATCAAACGCATTTATAGTCAGGTGAAAATTGTTGGTGTTTGCGCTTAATGTAACCCTCGAAATGGTACTACTGCGATTTTTTGCGTGTAGTTTCGTTTCTTGTACCGAAGCTTTGTGTGGTGTTGCCAAATCCATCCAAAGTGATGAAATCTCATGCGTGGCGCGCCACCTGTATGTGAAATAGCTGAACTGGAATATTTACGATTAATACAGAGTTGTTCCGGCAGCGGGGATTTCGCGAATTTCGCGGATTTGGCGTGGATTTGTTTATAAAATTTGACCTGGCACAGATTTGTCGTGGTTCGTTCAACACCATTTTGATATACAAAAAAATTAGTTAAATGAATTAACAAAATGAGTGAACCATACATCCGTATGAAAAATTCTCTGAAATGAGAATATTGCTTAACATTGTAACTTGCGAAGCTCATTCTACTGCAGAGGTCAAAAGAAAATATGACGGAAAAGGTTCTTATGAGAGTAGTTCTCTAGAAAGGGGGGTTCCCATTCAAATTAAACAGATTTTTTTTGCATAACTCGAGAACTAATCTACCAAAAGGAGCCAAATTTAGCATGTGAGAGTTTTAGGAGCCAAAAAATGTGTTTATGGTCTTCTAGAAAGGAACGCTCTGATACAAAAGGAACCACATTTTTAGCAGAACTCAAAAGCTAATCAAGTGGTGCAGTTTGGCATGTGCAATAGATAAGACTCATCCACCCTCTGAAAGGAATAATTTCTACACAACTTGAGAACTAATCAAGCATATTAAACCAAACTTGGCAAGGGTGAATAGGCCACATAAACGTTGTCTTCTGAGTAGACGATTGGAAACTCATCGGGAATGATCTCTCATATGCATCCGTCGAATCATTCTGAACGGCCGTTGTGAGAATATCACCATGAAAATCTCACATGCGCATAGCGTGTTACCAATCACTAATCCCTTTTCCTTTTTATTCTCTTCCCTATCCTATGACCACGAGCAATATCATATCGTCATCCTAAAGTCAACTCTTCAAATGCAGTAACATCGAGACAACACAGAGCAATAAAGAACGGTATAAACCCTAACCAATTTTACTTTCAGACAAATTTTCTAACACAAGGTAAGCAATCAAATGACCATTACAAAATATACTGAATATCATCATATCGACATAATATATAACGGGAAAAGGGAGGGACCATCAGAGCACCCAAGTGAAACGATTTGGATAGGGAGCATGGAAATGCCTCCTCCCTATTGTTAACAGTTCGTGGAACGAGGGCGGGCTCTTCGACCCCATCTATTGGGTTTATTCTGTCAATTGAGGGCTCGACTCTAATGCTGTATGTGTGAACTTGCTCTTGGAAGGAGATTCTCTTCCCTTTATTCGCGGGTTTCGCGTAAGTGTCTCTGCTTACGGGCTCGCTCAAACGTTTTTGGCCCTTCATACAGGAGCTTGAAGATCACAAACAACAGTAGAATCCTGATCAAATCGTTTTTCAGATTATTCCACTGCTATGGAAAGTTACCTTGCTACAATAGATGGTAGTATCTCATCATCATCATCATCATCATCATATGCCGATGGATCCCTGGTGGCTTCCAGTCTTTGGTAGCAACATTAGAGTCTGAATTATTCAGGACACCCTCGTCTAGAAACCTTTGCTTTCTTCCGCAAAGTTGACTTAATTTGCGTTATCTTTCAGTTTTTGTAGAAAAAAAAAATACTTTTCTCTTGAAATAAAAAAAAAACTCATTTTACTTAAATTGAGTTGTTTTTGAACTGGAAGAAAAAAAGTGCTCACTTTAACCTTATAATATTTTACTGTGTTTTGTTCGTTCCCAGTCGCTGATATTGACATATCCTCTTATTGTTGTTTATGCGCGGTATATTCAAGAACAATTTTTCCCCGTTTTACTTGTTCGTTATTCGTGTTTTAAGATGGAAAGTAAGCAAATCCCGCTAAAAATCCGTAAACTCATCGATCGAGACCACCAGAACCTTGAATCGTTCCGGAAGATTGCTGCTAAGTATGCTTTAAGCTACTCTGGTGTAAGGAAGGTATGGAAGAAATTCGAACAATGTGGAAGTGTGGCAGACAAATCAGGTCGTGGCAGAAAGCAGCTTACGTCACCACGCGAAGATTCGAAAATCGTACGAGAAGCAAGAAAATGCTCATCAATAACCAGCCGTGCTATACGTGAGAACTTAAATCTGAAGGTATCCGAAAGAATTATTCGCTACAGGCTGCAAGAAGCTGGATTAAAGAGCAAGTATGCAAGTCGACGCCCTCTAATCAGAAAAGTCAATAGAATCAAACGATTGAAATTTGCTCAAAAGCATGCGGAACAGCCTGTAGAATTCTGAAACGAGTGGTATAGTCTGATGAGAGCAAATTTGAACTGTTTGGCAAGAAACAGCGCCCTCGTGTTTGGACAAAGTCGGGAGAACGCTTATTGGATCAGAACGTGCAGAAAACTGTAAAACATGGTAGGGGAAGTATTATGGTTTGGGGTGCTTCTCGTGGTCCAGCGTTGGAAATCTCGTGGAAATCGAAGGTATCATGATCTGCTGATCGTTACATTGATATAATCAATGAAAATCTGGAGGAATCGCTTCTAAAATGGGGCTTGAGGAAAGCTTCATTTTCCAGCAGGACAATGACCCAAAGCACACAGCACGAAAGTCAACTGCATTCTTCAAAGCAAATCGCATTAAACTGTTGGAATGGCCACCACAATCACCCGACCTCAACCCGATTGAAAATTTGTGGTCGATTTTGGATAGACAGGTGGATAAAGGCGAAGTGACGAATAAAACCAAGCTTTTCAAAGCTTTAAATGAAGCGTGGCAGAACATCGATGAAACATATCTGCACAACCTCGTCGAAAGCATGCCACGACGTCTACAAGCAGTGATCCAGGCAAAAGGTGGACATACTAAATACTAAAAGCTTTATATACTGTGTTTTCTTTACAATTTCTCTTGTGAGCACTTTATTTTTTCCAGTCGATAACAGAAAAGGTTCAATAAAAATTTAGATATAAATTTCCAGTCCTAGATTTTTATTATTTTCTTTGCACGAAACGATAAAACGGAAGAATAAGATGAATTATGTCGAAAACAGCTCAAGGTTTTCTCTGAATGTGTAAAGGGTGTCACCCTTCAAGATTATTCGTTTTGGTGAGCAGTTTATTTTTTCCAGTACTGTACAATTAATGAAATTCATTTCGTGCATAAAACAAACGAAATGAATAGCGACCAACCAATCGCTGCTTCTCTTTTATCGTGCTCATACATGATGGTTAGGCTGATGCAAATTTCGAAATGTTTGCTCCCCTATGCTCAATCGACGCTAATTTGGGTCCTGATAGTCCCCAAAAAATTTAAACACATTTGGTTTTATTTGGCTTTGCACGCGCTATTCAAAGTTTGTATGGGAATTTGTATGAAGAATTTCAAACTTACATTTCCAGATCCCTAACATCTTGATATTATGTCCTTAAACCAAATCTAATTAGGATTCATATAGTGTAATATTGCACAACTCATCAAAATGCTGAAGATACCTGATATGTAAACTTTATACAAAAATAGTTATTCAACAAAAAATAATAAGAAATAAAAATAACATAATATATATAAAATATATAAATATAAAATATATATAAAATATATAAGGAAAAGTCCATTAACTATGTAACGCAGTAAAGGGGTAGGGGGGTGGGAGAAAACGTGACGATCCATACAAAAAATTTAGAGGTCCATACAAAAGCGTGACAGAGGGGAGGGGGTGGGGTTCAAAAATGTAAATTTTTGCGTGACGTTATTAATGGACGTTCCCTAATATAATATACATAAAATATTATATAAAAATATATATATATAAAATATATAAAAATAATAAGAAAACAATAATAAGAATAAAACATCATACCTAAAGTTTGTATTTTATGTTTTATTGAATAACTGTTTTTGTATAAAATTTACCTGTCAGGTATCTTCGGCATTTTGATAGTCGACAACTTACACTATATGAATCTTAAATAGATTTGGTTTAAGGACATAATATCAAGATGATAGGGATCTGGAAATATAAGTTTCAGATTCTTCATACTTCATACAAACTTTGAATAGCGTGTGCAAAGCCAAATTGAAACTAAATGTGTTCAAATTTTTTGGGGACAATCAAGACCCAAATTGGAGTCGATTAAGCATAGGGGAGCAAACATTTCGAAATTTTCATCAGCCTAATGATGGTGTTACTGACGGGATGGGTGGGAACAATTTATTCATCCCAAAACAAATACTAAAACGCTGTCAAGAGATATAACATCATACTCATTAATCAAGTATCTTCTCACGAGTCACTATGGCCTAACGAGGTCAACCACGGACTCAGTAACAGATCTTTCCAAAAATACAGGATCGATTACCATATCAGAAACATTTAAAAAAGGCTGTAAAACTCCACGCAAATGCACTTTTTGTTCTATTATATTTCGAGTCGATATTGTAGATTTATCAGTCGTTCATGCAACCATCAGTGAGACGTTTCATTTTAATTTGTCACAACAAATTCGTAGCACTTTGCATTATTTTTGTACAATGCACGAATATTCTTTCCGTGTCAAAAAATGCCACTAATACCTTCGTAATTTAAAGAACAAATCAGTTTTGTTGCAAAAAAAACAACGAACCAATTTGTAAATTCTACCTTCGATTACGTAATCTATATATATATATGTAAAAATGAATTTCTGGTTGTCTGAACCTTATGGAATCGAAAACTACTGAACCGATCGGCGTGGAATTTTGCATGGGGTTTAAGGAGCCAAGAAAGGTTCTTATGATAGTAAGAGAACCCTCCCTTCTCTGGAAAGGGGGGTTCCGATACAAACCAAACACATATTTCTGCAGAGCTCGAGAACTAATCAAGCAAATGGAACTAAATTTGGTATGGGTGAGTTTTTGAAGGAAAGAAATGTTTTTATGGTAATTTGAGGCCCCTTACTCTGGAAAGGGAGGCTCCCATACAAACGCAACACTAACTTATACCAAACATGAGAACTGTTCCTTCGGCTGAGCAAATTTGTATGCAAGGATTTTTGGGTCCAGGAAATGATCTTTTGATAGTTCGAGACCCCTCGCGCCTCTAGAAAGGTGGGCTCCCATGCAAATGAAAAACAAATTTCTGCAAAACTCAAGAACTAATCAAACAAATGGAACCAAATATGGCAAGTGGAGGTTTCTGTAGACAAAAGATGTTTCTACGGTGGTTTGAGACCCTGCTCCTCTCTAAAAGGGGGGCTCTCATACAAATTAAACATGAATTTGAGCCAAAAATTAATTTTCAGTGTACATATATGCTGTATAGTAGTGGGCTTCAAATGGTGAGTTGACAACTTCTAAGGAGGGTGTGACCGACCTCCGGTCCTGACAAGTTCCTACCTCACGCCTCCACGAGTCATATGATCACAAAAGACTGCCAGCTGAAACATGGAGACGCTGGTTGGCGTAGCCTGGACAATGTTGTCAATCTGACAATAGCGAAGTGAGGGGGTGCGACCGGAAAATCATATCATAATTTTCCATTCTCATCTCTTTCAGGTCTTCCAGGTCATCAATTATTATGTCTTATATGTCCAATTACAATTATGATTAAGAAGTATCTAGTGCCTTGAATAAAAGAAGCTGAAACGGAAGCTGTGGTAGGCTTTTGCACTTATTACCTAATGTATTAATCATTTTCGGTTTGCAAATGGACCTTTCCAAATCTGAGCTGATCAGATTCGTGCAGCGCTGTTTGCCATTTGGCTAGTGTCTGATGTAACAGTTACTTTTTTTTCATTACTATATCATAACTCACAATATTATTAAATTTGATGATATTGTTTTATTGATTTTGCATCATAGATGCTTTGAACATTGCTTATTGCATTGGACATAAAACCATTTGTTTTTAACTCCCTGTCAATTAAATCTTCCCTGTTTTCCTAACACAAGAGCTATAACTATTGGGCCAGCACAAATAAGAGCAGATTACTGTTATAAAATCAACATAAAGCACTAAATAGGGACCATGGCAACCGTAAATTAAAATGTATAAATGTTAGTTTAGTAAAATTTAACAAACTTTTTCAGGATACCTCAAATCAATATTTTCGGAAATTGCTTCTATCGCTGAAAACGAACGAAAACGTGCTCATGCGTAAACCACGGAACTCTACACATTAACAATTTACAACATTTCTTGCATTTCAGGATCAACCGAATGAAGATCATGTTTAATAGATACGAATGATTAAGTTTGCAGAAGCAGATAATTTCTCATCTCCATGCGAAACGCTAGGAGTGGACAGTAATTTATTGCTAGAACGAAATAGACATGAAGAGAAAGTGTATTGATAGTTCCGTATAGGATAACGGTAGGCTTTGAAATTGAAAGATACAAGTTTGAAAACGAGCGGAGGGCATTTGAACGGTAGTATCCGATCAGGCGCATAACCCTTTGCCATACTACCCCATGCAGGCTAGGCAAGGGGGGAAATCCCCTTGACTGGAGAAGGTTATGCACCGATCGGGCTCTTATACTACCTATTGCTTTTTTCTAGTTCTAGCGATTTGTCCCTCTCCCAATACTGCCTAACACGGGTGAAAAATTATCTCCCGCTGTTTCTTCTTCGATCTTAGATCACTGGGTTTGGTTGGTGATACGAACACGACAAGGTCACCATCCTGAACATTTCGGAATCCAACAAGATAGCCGTCTAGATGGCCAGGTTCGGAATACCATCCGGTCTCGGTGCTTTGTTCGCCTTTAGTGACTTTGCTATCGCTATGAGTTCGTCACCGTCACCTCGTCGCCGACCCTCATCGCCGATGTCAATACCAAAGGATAAGGTCTGGGAACGCTGGTCCTGGGATATATCTATGGTGATGGGGGGACTCAGGTCGTCTGCAGCAGCTCTGGTGATTGCTCGGTTGGAGTCGCCGTTCCTTTGGTTCTGGCCATTACTACCCGCTAGGCGTCACCCCATGGATTCGTATTAGTCTTCTGACCCATTGTGGACGATACAATAACGAACCGCCAAGTGGTCGCTATGGGTGTTGTCATCATCAACCGTCCAATTGTTAAGCCGACAAGACTGCTGAATGTCATATCGATGATCGATTCCGCTCAGTTTCTATGGAAGGTACTCTTGGTACCCAAATTTGCCAGGTACACATTGAGCCTAGCCAAAGAATCTGGCCCCTTGGGTTGGTAAGGTGGCTCTCTCGCTCGAGCACTTAAGCGTTGAAGTCCCCCGCTGCCAACGGGTTCAAGCCAGTTAACTCAGTTGTCATCCGATCGAGTATATTGAGAAACTGTTCAATCGGTCATCTTGGCGGAACGTAGCAGCTGCAGAAGAAAACTCCATTCACTTTTACAACTGCAAAGCCTTCGTTAGTGGTAGACACAACCTGATGAATTGGGTACTTGCCCGTCGTCCATAATGTACACTTTCACTGCTACACTTTCTATATATGCACATGTTGCTCCTATCTGGGCCACTCCCAGGACATGTGCCCGCTCTCTAGGCATCTGAAGTATGCCTTCGGTGGTTGGTGTAGGCTAAGTGGGCATATGGACCATCTGACCTTCACCTTCGCCACTTTCAACGCCGCGTCCGCGTTGACTGAGGCTACTTTCATTGTTGCCACCTGAGTCCCGAGTGGACCCTTCCACAGACGTATGTCTGTGGCGGCAACCTCGACCTTGCACTGTTCCTTTAGTGCGTTGGAGATCTCGTCTAGTTCGGAGTTCTCATCCAGGATGAGCACTGGATCGTCATCTGTGAGGTGTGGAGGCACGAAGGTGCGTACCTCCACACCCTCACTTAAGGCCTGTCTTGGCAGGTCTCTATACACCGGGCCCTTTAGCTCTCTTCTTCAGTTCCAGGAGCATCTCGCCGGTGCGGGTACGGCGTATATTCCGCACATCGGCGCCTAGGCCTGCCAGTTTAGTGTCCCCGCGCATCGCTTCCAAGACGTCGGAGTACTTTGACGATGAAGGCCTTTCCCAGGTTACGCTTGCGGCACACCTGTCGCTTTTCAATTTCTTTTTCGGACCTTTGTTGCAGTGGCTTTCCTTGTCACGCCTGGGGCCATCACTCGTCACCCTCTTAGCACTAGCGTCTGCTTCAGTGCTAACGATGGTTGTTCTCGTGGCTCTGGCGCTCGGGCCCCCTTCGGCACTTGAGACAACACGCGAGATAGATGTCGCGCTTTTGGCGCTGGGCTTAGCGCCGGGGCCTCTCTCTTTGCGGCCAGCCCGAGCTGGTCACGAGGATGGACCCTCTGACCCTACCGCCATGTCTTAAAAGCGCCATATGCCGTTTCACCCGGGGACTGCCTAGCCCGCTTGGAGGTCCCTGCCCCCATGGATGCTTCCGTCTGGGTCTGCTTCGAGGCTATATCCCTCGCCCTTTCCGTTGCTGCTAGCCGTGCCAACTTTTTGGCATTTTGCTCAGCTAGCAGCTTGGCCTCCAGCTCTTCTCTCTCTTTGCATGCAGCCTGCACTGAAATCAGGTTAATACATTCGTTGAAATGATCTATTTCCTGGATTCCTTGAAAGATTTCTTCAGAATGTATCCAACAGTTTGTTTTCAGATGTAATGGTTTTGAAGATGCAAGCGTACATTTATTGTGTTTTCATTTTTTCAAAAACTTTAAAAAGGGGGTGATCGCATCCCAAGTAGCACAATATGTTTCAATAGAGAATAAAAATCGCTCTGGATACAAACTAGGGATAGTTTTGTTTGGCTATGTACCTCAAAATCATACACAACAGCAACGCAAAAAGCGCAAGGGTGGAGGCTATTTGCAACTTGACATTGTTACTACAGAGTTGCAATAGCATTTTGTAAAACTTTCGAGTATTCTAATTCGCGTTGCAAGAAAGTGAGATGATACCGATGTTTAAATGAATGCGAGGAAGCTTTTGTTTAAAGGATATCTTTATCAACCAAATATTCGTGATCAAAATATTGAGAAACAAAATGATCCGAAACTCGTGTTGGTATATGTTTAATTTTTAAACGCTTTCAGATTTATGGATCAAAATTCTGTTCTGCTACGAAAAATATGAACACCCTTCAATAAATCCTTGAGAATAGAGCATTGTTTTTGATTTTGGAAAAGAAATATTTGTGTAAAATTATGTTCATATATGGAAAAATCAGATGTCTGATTCATTCGAAGATTAATCAATCGTTACAGGTTCATGTTAAGTTCAAACTGTGGAGGAATGAGTGAAATTTTAAAATCTCATTTCATGTAGCAAAATTTTGACATATGGTATCTACGAACAAACCAAATACACTACCGGCTAGAAAAATTATATTCCAATCCTAACACATGAATGCATCTATGATGTTTGTCTATGCAGAAATCTTTAAATTATAGATATCTGGACAATAGTAACATAATTAGTTTGATAGTTAGTTTGTTTTGTTTACGTATATCTGATTTACTTATTATTAGAAAAAACTGAATTCCACATTATACACCCAAAATAAATAAGCAAGATTGTAATGCAATTTCGCATGATTTGGTTTCATTTCTCGTAATGGATCGCAACTTGGAGAAAGAAAGCAACATTGGTCGTGGGCAAAAAAGCAACACATCAATTCGATTAGAAAAATTCAATGTGTGCGTGATGATACAGTTGATTAGTAGTAGTAAATTCAATGGCGCACAAAAAAAAAAGATTTCCATCCGCTACCGAGAGTCGAACCGCGACCGTCAGCATGACGGCTCTTCATTGTAACCATACAGTCACCACAACAAGCTGAGGAGAATGGAATAAAAGTCCTACAGTTTCTTCGGTTTTTGAGGCACTCAACGTAACAACAATGAAGCAAATTACGGTCGCACACACTTACATGGCTTCGTTTATTTCATAAACCGCATGGTGACTTGATGAGAGGGCGATAGGAGTGTGATGACGAGTGCAGATAAAAATAGAACACTTGACAGCGGAATAGCAACAGAGGCATACGGCGTAGCGGCGTTCCGTGCCATTGTCTCACCCATATTGAGAAGTTGTTGACGGTTGAACAAAAACCCAACGGTTGCTGCGATTGTCGAGGCACTAGGCACACAGCGATAACCACTTGCACACACTTGCATGGCTTTGTTTATACCATAAAAAGCTTTGTGGAACATGATGGGCAAATTTGCCTTTTCAGAATCATGCGGATTTCTCAAGATATGATTGCAAAAACTGCAAAATTGCAATTTTGCATTTTTTGCTACAATTTCAATTTTTGGGTGTAAAAAAGTAATAAATTTAATATTAAACCACACTAAGAGCTGCTTATTTGTTCAAAGAATATACGTACTGAGAAAAAATTAATTGGCATTACAAATAAAACAATAATGTCATATACGCTTTCAACAAATATTCAAGAGGCTGCAGGCTTGAAGTTGTCGCTCCATGTTTTGCGCGCAGAGGCTTACGGAAATCGCCATTTTGTAGCCGCCATTTTCAATTTTTTTTATCTCTTTGAAATCTTGAATAATAATCAAATTGATTCGTCAAAACCGAAAGTTATTATTAATGCAAATTTTAAGTTCAAGCCAAACAAAAAATTATAACCTTTCAAACAGTTATTTGATGGAGGGAATCGGATTAATAGATCAAGCCCGGGGCTTGAAAAAAGATTGAAAAACATGGCTCCGAGAAATCGCCATTTTGTAGCCGCCATTTTCAATTTTCACAACTTTTTTATCTCTTTGAAATCTTGAATAATAATCAAATTTAATCGCCGAAACCGGAAGTTCGTATGCCTTTTCATTTTCCCACAAAAAAAAATACAAACTTTGCATTATTTTTGCCCAAATCCAGGGGAGGGTCCCGTTAAAGGAGGTTACTTTTAAAAGACGAAAACTTTATTTTTATTGCTACTTTAAGCATTTCATTTGAAGTTTTAATCGCATGACTCAACACAAAATTGCATGCAGCAAGCTTATATACAACATGATTATTTTCGGTTATGATATATCGATTATTCCATATCCATAACCTTAGAATCTCTTCTATAGATATATTATTGCTTGGGGTTTGATTTAAATTAGCAATTTGAAAAAATTACAATAAGGTCCTGATATATTTTAAATTTTATCAGTTGTGAGCATAGCAACAATTTTTTTCTTGAAATAGGGTCAACGGATTTTTTGTGAAATCATTGATTTTGTTTCTACACGCTATTTCTAAACAACCCAAATTTAAGTACGATGGACTCAAATTCGTCTTAAGTATGGCTACCCAAACGTGAGTCAAGATAGTTCGTAGTGGTAAGATGAAAAACAGTCAACATCGGCTTGAATCTGATCAATGTTCACTAATTGTCAACGTGTTACTCCTAACCATCTTTACTCACTTTTGGGTAGCCATACTTAAGACGAATTTGAGTCCATCGTACTCAAATTTGGGTTGTTTAGAAATAGCGTGTATCCCCTTGACTGGTATCCACCCCTTTGAAGATCCTGCCCACCGCTCGTTTTCAACTTGTATCTTTCTATTTCAAACCTGCAGTTATGCTAAACGGAACTATCAATACTCTGTCTTAGTTTATATTCGTTCTAGTAATAAATTACTGTCCACTCCTAGAGCCTCTCTTGTAGATGCTAAATTATCTGCTTCTGACGAATTTCATCATAACAGCTTATGTTCCTTACGCACAACTAGTAATCACACAACTGTATATTTTGTTTGGGAAGTTAATATAATTCAGCTTTGCGCACGTAACTATTTTATAGAAATAAATTAGTAAGGGCCACTTTTATAAAAATTATAGCCTTTAGAGGTTGCATAACAAACACTTTAAGCCATTTTCTTTGTCAGGCATATATATTAACATCAACCTCTGATCAAATTATGAATTGATTATTTTTTCATTAATATCAAAACACATGTGGTCGGCAGTGTGCATTTCATTTGGAGATATTTTAATCGTCATAGCTGCTGTGGTAATGTGCAATTGAACGATGCAAAAACGTAACATTATTCATTGACTTTATGTTGCGTTCTCATTAAGTTGCGCATGTGGCTCAAAAAACGTGTTTTGGGAGATCTTAAGTATTAGAACGCTTCATTGGAACAAGTTTGTATATTATTTGTTATGTTGCACTGGAGGTCAAAATTTCTTTATAATAAACATCACATACACTGGAAAATATTAGGTATGCAACGTCATGATTAAGATTACTTAACTGCAAGTTTACAAAGGCAAACAGGTCTGGACTAACTCCAATGTTTGTTTTGGATTGTCTTGGAAAACCATTTGAGCAACACCAATGCAATACCTTGTATATCGCATACGTGAAATAAACTCTGCTGTAACAAAATATGCTTTTTGTTACTGCAGATTTACTGAAAAGAAACATTAAAACTAGTTGTTGAATATTCAAGATGTTTTGTGTGCTACTTGGGATTTGCCAAGGGGTGGTCCAATCGGCACACAAACTGGGAATCTTAAATATGGGTGGTAGATGAAGAATTCCTCCAAGTTTGATTCAAATCGGTTCAAGTCGAATACATGCGGTGTGAACAATTCGTGCGGAATGACCCGTATATCAAATGAATGAATAAAGAAATGCAGAACGGACATCAACAACAAACTGTATTTATGTTATATCTAACATGGAAATTAGTGTAGGTCAATCAAAAATTTATGAATAATCGAGGATATAACACTAGCACTAGTTTGATCCTCCAACCGACCAGTCAAGTCCCCCTGCTATCGAAATCGTATATGTTTCAAGCGTTTAACTAACATTTCCGCGCACCTGTCGCTACTTGCATTAACGCCACTGACTGATTGTCGATTCAACTGCAATTGTTCGAAACAGCACACAGCCGACGGTCGTTCTTTTCCCACTGATCTATTCGCAAGCTGACTCTCAGACCCTGCGCAGTGATGGATATTCCAAGCTCAACAATCCGATTCAACCGACCGAAGGAACCCGGTGGCATTTCAGCGTCCGTAAGTCCCAAGTTCAAGTTGAAGACTAGCAATCAATAAGCTGCTGCCAGGCTTCATTGCCTTTGCCTGGTGATAGAAACAAGGAGAAAATTACGGTCATTTTCTGCTGCCTGCTAATCAGAACACGTGGGCGGGACGACAAGAGTTTACTCAGCAAAACAAACGGACAAACAGAAGCAGAGTCGCCCCGCCGCCCGCCGAACACCGTTGAGGAACGGACCGAGAGGAGCGAAATCAAAAGTGAATGGGAGCAGCAATAATAACAGAAAAAAAAAGATTCAAGACACGACACAACCAGAGCATGGAGGCAGGGAGATTGTCTTTGGCGAACCCGAAAGGGAGAACAAATTACGTGATTTACCGGCTTGCTTTGTTTGCGGCGAGGAGAGGTCTAATTCGCGGTCGGCGGCTGCGCGGCAGCCAACTTAAATCAGTAGGCGCAGAGCAATTTGTCTAATTTAGACAGGACGCGTGTTCCGCCCCCCTTCGGGAACTTTGCTCGTCGCTTTGTGTCGTTGTTTATCGGTGTGGTGATGGGACAAAGGGCTTCAAAATTGATGATCCATTTTTCTTGTTGCCTCAATCATACAACGGCCAATCATCCGATTCAGTTCATTAATTTTGTGCTTTATAAATTCAAGGTAATCTGAAAGGAGGAGGAAAAGGAGCCCGACAAGGCAATTTTTGACCACGCGGACCTCACCGGTCGATGGATGGAAGGATGGACCACTGCTGCACTGATTAATTGACCGATCCTGACAATCAAAGTGACGTGGGGATGACGTTGCTCAAAATCGAAGGCGCCTCGGATGAGTGAGTATGGGGGCTCCGATTAAAGTGCTGTATAATGATTCAATCACATTTACGTGAACTTTTGCAATCGGTTTTTCGCTGGTAACGAGACGAATTCAAACCCAAAATTATCTCATTATTAATGAGAAATGTGTACTTTCGACTGCAGAACACACAATCAGTCCTAACTGATTCAAATAAATCACATTATCTTATCCACCAAACGTGCCACTCATGCATTTTTACGATACTGTCCAACACCCTTCAATTAATTAGCTATTCATTTTATTCCTCAACAGCCCAGACGTGAAGCCGAAGGCAGAAGGTGTGCACTTGAGTGCGATCGCTTATCGTTGCTCCACGACGACAGTCAGTGGCTTCCTTAAGAAGGGCTCCCGGTCTTGTAGACACGATCGAGCGACAACAACAACTCTCACAAACACACGCGAACGAGGCTGCCCTGTCAACGATTTGATAAATCTGTCCTGCTGCCGTGGAGTGAATAATTAAATCCCACAATCCAATAGTGTTCAGGTCTTCAACTGCGACTTTAAGCGTTTCGAACGATCGGCAGAGCGTGTGCCGAGACATGTTGGCACGTTGTTCGGAAGGGCCATTAAAAATAGTAGTTTCAAACCCAAAGTGTTATTTGATAGAGATTAGCTGGTAGGTGATTTCCCTAAGACGATCATTTGGGTGTCTTCCTACGCCGAAGTCGAATGATGGTTGCCGGAGAGATGCCGAATGAGGCAGTTTTATCGCCTTGTTGGTTAGTTCTTATCTCTGAATTGTTTTGTTGGACCGGCATGTGGTACGAAACTTGTGTCGTTTGGATCTTTTTATGAGCGACTTCCTGGGCAATCAATACATTTGGGTCACAGATGGAGACCTGTGTTAGGTTGCAAATAATTAAGTTAGTTTCGTTTATCGTGAGTTCCACATTCACGAATGTTCTGAAACAACTGTTTGTAATTCGAAAATTAAGATAATTTAAACCAACACTTAACTTTTTTACATAAAACAAAAAATTAAAATTAAAAACTGAAATTCTCTGAAATAGTCTTTCCTTGTATTCTCGCATACGCGAAGTAACGATCTATGATCATGTTGTTTTGAGAAGGAAAAAAAATCACCAGCAGACAGCACTTGTTTTTTGCTAGAACAAAATTGTTAAGAGAAAGTATTGATAGTTCCGTTAGCGCACGGCAGGCTGTGACAATTGAATAGAAGTAGTTTTTGAAATTGAGTGGAGGGCATTGTGCGGTAGTATTTCGAAACAAGCACACAATCTTTTGCCAAGCTAGGTTAGGTAAAGCAGCAGTCGTATGCCAAAAATAATCCAAAATGAGCGGGAGATAGTTTCTCACCCATGGAAAAGATTTAGGAATGTGAATAGACAATTCGTTAGAACCATTTAAGCTACCGGTAGTATATGAGCACGATCAAGCGCACATGCTTTTGCCAGTCAAGGTGGTGGATTCGTTCCTGCCTTGACCTACTTCGCATGGGGATGCTGTACCTGTTTCGAAATACTACTTCACACTGCCCTCGGCTCAATTTCAAAAACTACTTCCATTCAATTTTTACAGCCTGCCGTGCGCTAACGGAACTATCAATACTTTCTCTTAACAATTTTGTTCTAGCAAAAAAAGTACTGTCTACTCATGCCTCATGCTGATGAGAAATTATTTCCTTCTCAAAACAACATCATAACTGAAATACTGTTTCAAACCGTCACTAGTAAACTCTCTCTTTCTCTCGGAAGAGTTTGGTTTGCTACCTCCGCATCTGTCTGACGGATAGTTTGACGCTGCGTTCTTCTCTTCTAACGCCTGCTGCCATTTTTCGTCGATCCACTCATACTGTCGGCTTTGTTTCACGTACAGTGGTTACATCGACTCATATAAGTTGAAGGTTGATTGATTTGTGGACTTGTCAATCCCAGTTATGTACATTTACTCAAATTTGAGTAACTCCACTTTTGACGAAAGTGAGTCAAAAACGACTCAAAACTGAGTTAAAATGGATAGCCGTGTGAGACGTTCTCTGCTACGTTGCTTTCCGATTACTGTTTTCACGGTGTGGCTACAGTCCTCGACAGGGTCAAAGTTTCTAGCGATTGCGCGTAGCCTGCGGCAAAGTAAGGTTACTTCAGTCGCACGAGATTGTACCGTAGCGGGCGGCGGTGCCGGAAATGGTTCACTACGGAGCGTTCTGGGCGCATCTTTTCCATCACTAGGTAGTGGTCTGAGTCGATGTTAGCGCTTCGTTAGGTTCTGATTCACCTCTTTCTCTATCTCCTTTTCGTAGAAAGATTGATCTCCTTACTCTCTTTTATGAATTTAACAATGAATGGCCTACAGAATCGTATGCTTCGAGGTAAATGGTTACAACACATAATACGTTTTCGAACAACTGAATTGGAGTTAAAGTTGATGAAAATAGATCTGAGTCATTCTTGCATCCTTCTGGCATGGAATTGTGAATACACAGTTGAACTATCCATACCCTCCCTAGCTACTTAGAAAAACCAGTTCTGCACAATCTAGTTCGTTAGAATTCAATATATTCATTGAGTTCAGGAGCAATTATTTTAACGATCTGAAATCTTCGATGAACTCGTCGGGAGGGGCGCATATTTTTGACTTAGACTACGTCTTAAAGCAAGGGTAGGGTGTCAATTGAAAATATAATAATAAGCGACCTTCATGAAATATCGGTACAAATTAAACGTTAATAACTTAATAAATAATCCATAAATTTTCAAGATGTTTAGATCAAGCGGTTGAATATTTTCCCACGCATTAAAACAACTAATCAAAAATATCTGTTAACAATTTTTAAATACTAAAAATAACGAAAATAAAAGATGACGTCTTATAATTTTGTTTTGCAGGCTAAATTTACTAAATGCACAGTACTTTCCTATCACAGATTTTAAATGTGAGCAACGGAGGTCTCATTTGCAGCTGAACGACATAAAAGCGATACACCTTTGAAAATTTTCTTATTCGTGTTAAACTGGGCTGCAGCGCAGACCATTGAAACTGACACCAACAATCAACAGGAACTAGCGATTTAAAAATGGCCTACTGTTGCAAAACCCCTAAGTCCCAAGTGCACCTGGCACCTTACACATTGCAATATATTCTTCCGCTTTTCTGTACAAGAATCTTTGTGTTTGTTTTGATCACTTTGTTAATTTGACAGAATTTATGAAAGGTTCTTCAAAGTGAATTGAATTATTAAGGGCGGTTCAAGAGACTTGGGACCGATGTGCTGGTACTTTCTTAGCCAAAAACTATATACATTTTGTTCTTTACTATCCAGCCCCTGTTAACAGTACCGGGATAGTGATAGATGACAGTCTGAAATTTAGTTTGGGGCACACACACAATGATGTGTAAATAAATTTTTAATTGAGTTAATCTTTTAAGAAAATTTTATAGAATTTCACAATGAGTCTATAAAAAATTCTCAGACCTTCCTTGAGATATTCCTACCTGCGTTTCTATAGAAAATCTTCAGGAGTTTGTAGGCATTCCTCCAAGGATTATTTCGGGAGCTTCTTCTTACATCTTATCGGTAGTTTTTCAACACATTCTAGTGATACTTTTCTTGGAGGTATCTCCGAACTTGTGAAGTTTTGCGATTCTATAATAATCTCTTGAGAACACCTGAACGAACTACATAAAACCTATAAGATAAATTCTTAAGAAATTCTTGGAGAAAATTCTGATACGTTGAAGAAATCTAAAAAGATTTTTTTGCACGAGTTCCATAATCTCATATATTTAATTCCTAATTTTAAAATGCAACGTGTTTGTCACAATGTTCCTTAAAATATTTTTTTTTGGCAGAATTTCCTACTGGGATTTCTACAAAAATACTAAATCAGAAGTATTTCATGCATTCACGCAGAGGAATTTTGGGAAGTAAGATAAGGTTCTCGAGTTAGTTTTGCTATTCGAAGCACAGTTATTTCAAACGTATTTTTTTTGTAATCGTTAGTATAATCTTGCAGTGCGAAAACCTATATATATTTTGCGCAATCGTTAAAAATTTCACATCGATGGAACCGATAACAATAAGGGCTTGTGTTCTTTTAATTAGATGGAGCATCGGTAATGATGGGTTCTGATCGATCCGTCCAGAAGCTGCTGAAACATGACCTTCCCCATTTTATTACTATCAAATGTATTGGCTCCTTGTGCAAGTTACGCATGTAGAAATCTGCCATTGTACCTGGCACAGTTGATCCAAGGAATTCCAAATGATACAAAGTATCTTGGAATTAAGCCTTTGAAAGTTCTGTATCCATCTGCCATCAGATTGCTGTCGTTGGAATCAGTTGTCAAAAGGAATTTGGATCAGTTTTCGGAGCTCGTGTTGTTTTTTTTTGTGTTCCAATCCAACTGCGACAACAATCAAACCGCACAGTGCATCCTCTGTTATCCTAATGAACTGACGACGCAATCACTTCTCTACTTTTGGAGCTACGTATTGCCCCTTATTAAAAACGCGAATTGTATCTACCAGTCAAAGGCTCCGGAATTCTCGAACATGTGCAATCAGCTGAAGTTCCTGCTAAAGGTTCTCCTTACAAATATTTGTGAGGACAATTACCTAAAGCACCTGACGGATTTCGGAGTTTCTGATTTCGAGAAACACCTTCATAAGAAGTCGGAAATATATGTCGGGGTAGCAGCAGGACAAATGCTTCGATCCGGAACTCTCGATGATACCAGGAAGAAGGCTTTCAACTCAATCTTCTGTGCATACTATACCGAGTTAATCAAACAGATCATTAAGCCCTTTGATCTGAACGATCTGACAACTGCATCAAGCGGTGACCCCGAGAAGCTGCACAGTTTGAAGGATTTTTTTCTCGATTATTAAACTGCATCAGATCTTCTTTGAAAACAGTGAGAACAGGCCATCTAAAATGAGTATCATGAGCTGAGGACGGCAATAATCGGTAAGGACATCGGATGACTTGGAGATTTGATTGAAAAAACTCTTTGTTTCCTACGAGCAGATGGGAAGCAGACATTTCCCTTGCAAAGATAGTTCACTGCGAGCTTTCTACTGATTCCTGTACTATTAATTATTGATCTAAACATTTTGAAAATTTATCGAGCATTTAATAAGCTATAAGCGTTTATTTTGTATCGATATTTCGTGACGGTTGCTTATTGTTAGATTTTAAATTGACCCCCCACCCTTACCATAAGACGTAGTCTACGTCAAAAATATGCACCCCTCTCTATCTATCAATACTATCTATACTTTCTCTTAACAACTTTGTTCTAGCAAAAAAAAAAAATGCTGTCTACTCCTAGAGCCTCATGGTGATGAGAAATTATTTCCTTCTCAAAAAACAACATCAACTCATAAGGGCTACGTTTCTGAATCATGATGTCTTCTACAAAGTTGTACTTAAGCAAGTTTTCCATCTTGTGGTGATAGTTTTGTAGTTCCAAACCCTTTTGAGTTATTAATTTTGCCGTGAAAAAAGGTTTTTCCGATCACTGTGTGACAGATGCCATCACAAATCGACCCTGCAGCAACAGAGTTTTTGCCAACTAGCCGCCAATCGTAGGTCACGCAAAAAAGGCAACATCAACAGGAAAACGACAGCAAAGAAGCCATCAATGATTTTCGTCCCAGATCAGGAACTTTTCCCGAAAATTTCAACACCTTCTACTGCACCGATATAAACTTCACTTTACCGCCGCTGCCGAACTTATTTAGTCCCGATTGATACGTTTTTTTCCACAGTTAATCGGACCGTCCGCAATCACGCGCCATTTTCTTTTTCTAATCCTCTCTACCTTTTTCGACGAGACTTACATCGAGGCGGGCACAAAGCAACTCTTCACATTATACCGGATCTTCATTCCATAAACGCCACAGAACAATATGTAACCTAACAATAGATACCGCGTTACGATCGTAGCTATTCGCAACCACACAATTAATTACCGAAACAATAGATAACGCACCATTCCTTAAAACAAAACCGGATAACTTCAAACACTGTGACGCACTTTTCCCACAAAAACTATTCGTTTTCAGTGAAATATGATGCGATTCCCACCGATTTTTCTCCCTAAATAACTTTTTCTGAACATTTCAAACTTGCACCACTGGGCCCATCCATTGTCTTGCTTGAGTACCGTAGAGCGGGGTGACTTCGATCAACAGGATGACTTCGATCAACGGGATGACTTCGACCGCCAAGTCCGATATTTATTCAATTTAAAATTATCCTTTTCCAAGTGCCTGAATTTTTTAAGCTTTGAACCATATATATCCAGCATTTAATAGGGTGTAAAAATGCATTTTGTTTTTAGTATTTCCTTCGCTATAAATAAATATAAAAAAAATGCTTATGGTACTTTTCACCTAGCCCAACAACAATCATATATTCAAGCAATAAAATAATTTTAAAAAAAATTGACAACCACATTTTCAGATGACTTGAGCATTCGTCGCTCTAAGCTAATCGAAAAAATATTAATTTTGTATACAGTAACAAAATAATGAATAAAAATAATATTTTGATCGGAAATTAAGAGCAAACGTGTTGCACTACCTTTCAATCTGTCAAAAGGTTTGTTTGTTTTGTTCTGTGTTCCCTCCCCCCACATTGGTCACCCTTTTTGTATGGTTCTTTTGGATCGTCACGGTCTGTAAAATCGCCTGCCCCCAAAAAATATGATGATATTAACGAACGTTTCCTTAGCTGATAATGACTTGCACTTATTCTGCCGTGAATTGCATATCAGTACCATATTTTCTTGATTTTCTATCCATATGGGACGGATATGCGATTCACGGTAGTGCTGGTGTCCTTACACCGGTGTAGTACCGTTTTAAAAGCGACATGAGTGAGGTATTTCTGTTTGTCTAATATTATGGTGAACTACTGAAAAATAGCAATGGATGGGTCGCTCATAAATTATATCATGCTTTTAATGGAAGGGAACTTTGGGAATTATGATAATCTGTACACAACATTTAAGGTCCATAAAAAAAACATGACAAAGAGGGAGGGTTTTGAAAATGGTCCTTTTTTGCGTGACATAATTAACGAACGTTCCCTTTGGGGAATGCTCCACCCCTGTGCTATTCGGGAGACATCTGCATCAAACGGTTTGCATAAAAATTTGGTGATTTTTTATTCATTTCAGCACTTCAAATGGATAAAATTGATTTTGATCCAAGTCACCCCATTATTTAAAATTGGCCGCTGGAATTAAACATTTTTTTTTTAAAGTTCATCTGACATAATATTTTTTTTAACAGATACCAGTACTGGTTTTAAAAATGTAAAACAAAATTTTAAGGTTAATTGTCATAGAAAATTTCAAGAAATAGTTCAAAAAGTGATCGAAGTCACCCCGTTCAACGGTACTAAATATAAAAAAAAACTGTGATTTTGGTTGTTCTTCACGAAATTTACTAGATAAAAGCAATACGAAACATTTGTTCAACGCACAAAATCCATGTTTACGAAACGAATGATAGCTTTTTAACGAAAATAAATTTTCAGTGTACTTCGTATTACTGTGTATTAATAGAGCGATTGAAGACCGAAATCACTGCAATAGCAAGAGAAAAACAATTTTGTTTTGGCAAGACAATGCCCCGGCGCACACGAGCATCACAACCACGGCTAAAATCAAAGACTTACGGCTCCGATTGGTTCAACATCCACCGTATTCATCGATTTGGCTACCTCGGACTATTATCTGTTTCCAAACCTCTAAATATGGCTCATCATTATTATAAGGCTTCGGTTCGCTCAGGAAGCGCGTGTTTGGCTAGCTCTCCCGACCGCAGGATCGAACGGTGGATTGAATTTCCAGAGACGTCATGGCTATCCGCCAATTGGTTTGAGTGATTTATGTCAGTCGGGAAGCTACGTTTCCAACCCGCTCGGAAATGTCATTGACGATGCTGTTCATAGTGCTTATCGCATTGGAGGAAATTACAATATCGGGTTAGAATGCTTCAGCACCCGGTAGATGTGGTACTATACGTTTTCTTCTTCCTAACCTTGCTGCAGGAACTCTTTGTCTTCCGCAATGGTGGAGCCTGAATGCACCATAAAAGCACATCCTCATTGGCGTAACTGCTGGGGGTGCCTAGGGGGCCAGGCCCCCTCCAGAAATCTGTAGGCCCCCCCAGGATTTTCCCATAATATATTTCTAATTTGACATGAAACACAATTCATAATCTTTACGAAATTGTACGATTTTTTATACTTTGCTGCTTGCAGAAATAGTTTGAACGAGTAACTTTTTCTGAAGGAGTAAAGTGCCTATACCCTCTTCCCCACATTTTTCACATACTCCACTGTAACGTTCAGGATGTAAAGTATGTATATCGATAAAAACCATAGTTAACGACCATTAGATCCATGAGAATCCGATATATCAACATAACATCCACATTGCTCGAGACTTTGCGTCTTTTTAAAGCTAGTTTTTGTTTTGCGTGGTGTTTAATAATTGATATAATAAACTGATATATGCCAGCCCATAAATGGTTAAATGTAGTTTATAACTCAATAATTTATTGATTTAGGATGATAAACATAGTTAATCGCCGCATATCATAACTAGACATTATCTAGACCGTAGCCAGGATTTAAATAAGGGGGTCATGCCCAAGTAACACACAAAACATCTTTTAAGAATGATTTTTAATTGTTTGTATTATAAATGTTTTATAAAAGTTTTGCAATACTTGTCAAGTTTGAAGCGGTTTGTTTTTCTCGTATTCTTTAATTCACTCTGACAAACGGTCGAGCTAAAAATAATTTTTTAAATGCTGCAAGTGATTAATACTTTATTATTGTTCTTGAAAACATGGTTCCATACATTTATAAAACATAAACAGGACAAGATTTTATGGGCAGTTCGATATATTGTTGAAATTAAATTACACCAACCATGTTTTGCAAAACGTGTTTTTTTTTCACGTTACGTTGAATTTGTTGTACAAGATCGTCGTTTCACTGTCAAGGGGAAGCATATCATAGATACTCAAGGTTAACTTCTCAAACATCTGAGCTGGCTTAGCAAAGAAGCTACAAACCTATCACGCCAAGGGCTAGTGTTCAAATCCCACGCTTGGCGATGTTATATTTTCGTATGTGGATATTTTTTTTCCATTTTATGTTTTATAAGGCTTCACTTTTTGCGCTTTTTGCGTCATATTAAAGTACGATATTAGGTATTATACACCTCAATTTATAACCTGTTTCAATCATATAAGAGTACTTTCAACTTGTTTTATACAAGCTGTGTTGCTTGGGTGGCAACCAGAAGCCGCCACCTTTGATTTTTGTGTTGGTCAAGGATTCCCGGTCTATATACATTATCCAAATTCCAAACTATTGCATATCAGTATTTAGTTTTACACTATTTTGTGGAAAAGCATTCCCCGGAATTCATTTCCCAGAGACAATTTTCTAGAGGCCACTTTTCAAAGGCCCTCCTCCCCGGAATGAATAATTTTCCAAACCGGATCTCTGTCCTCGTTTGTTTTGGAAAATGATTAACTGAAATTATTTTCTAGAAGCCTTTTCCCAGAGGTCAGTTCCCGGGAACAATTTCCCAGAAGCCATTTTCCGGAATGACTATTTTGCAGAGCGGATATCTGTTCTTCTTTTTTTTTTTCGGGAGATAGGGGGTTTTAATTATAAAAAACATGTTTTTTTTTATCTGTATCGATGATGGGTGTTTTTCCTAGCACGAAAATATTTTTTATGAATCTCAACTATTTTTTCTCGATTTTTAAACAAGAAAAATCTAATCATTTTTATTTTCACAATCCGACATGCAGTTTCACAAAGTGACATTTATTTATTTTCAGTCCCGTTATGACATAAATGTCAACTTATGTATGCTAGAAATCAATGGTTGCTTCGTTGGTTTAGGTAGTCTGTTTTTTTGAGCGTGTTTCATGGTGAAATAAGATGGTAATGTCTTACAATCATATTTTTTTCATAATATTTTGAAATTGTTTTTTATATAGTTAAGCTTGTCAAAATTAAAACATAAATTAACTGCCGGTGCTATCGAACAATGTTATAATCCACATACCCCTATAATACCCTATTGATTGTTTTCCGGGAACTATATTTCTGATGCTACGCCATTTCCAGGATTCCCTTTCCCAGAGGTCATTTCCCGGATTGACCAATTTTCCAGAGTAGTTCTTCCTGTTTTCGGGAAATAATTACTTTTCTGAAACCATTTCTTAGAGCCCATTCAAAAAGTTGAAACATAAGATTTGAAACACTTTTCTATGTACGTATTTTTATTTTATTATTCAAGAAGCCGCAATTTTAATTCACGATTTTATTTTCTCTTACACGAAAAATTAAGTTGAGTATAGATTCCCTAGGTTTATTAAAAGTTTCGAATCTAACGCATGTAAATAAGCAAAATATGGAGATAGAAGTTTATTCATTAATGATAATATTAAAAAAAAAATAGTATTAGAAGTAAGGTTTAGATATAATCAGGTAAATTTTTGTAATCATAATATTTGTTGGGGTTGACTTCAGTACCACTAATTGTCGAAAGAGACTGCATCATGGGCCTGTATGTCATCCCCAAAAGGTAATTGTAATAATTGAACTATTCACAACACAGTGAAATGCATATAGTAATTTAACAGTCATTTCTGGAGGAGACTTCAGCACTGTAAACATAGACAGTATTCTGAACATCTTATCTACAAAATATACATATGGTGCTCACGCGGTTGACATAGGCTAGTGTGACCATGGTATTCGTCCTAGTTATGGGGAATGTTGGGAATGGGTCCAGCCTTGAACACAAACTGTCATGCAGCGCAACCCATGAAAAAAAAACTCATTACATACTCTGCTTACAACGCTACCAATGAAATGGAATAAACATCATTGTTCATTATATTTTATGTAATGAAACTTCTTGAATTTGATGATTTTGTTATCAAAGTTTTGAAATTTAGTAATTTCCTCGACTATTTTGTAAAATGTTATTCATTAATATAGGGGGAAATCTTAACGCACGTGAGGCTTACTTTTATTGAAAATATTGTTAACCTATTGAAATTATAATTTATCTATTCTTTTCTGCAAACATTAAAAAAAAAATTAAGTGATGCCGCAATGCAGGACTCGTCGAAAAAAAAATATGTTTAATTTTCGAAGGATTATAAGAGCTTGTAAAAACAGTGTGTTCCCATCTACACTCACTTAGTAGAGACAGAGCTCCGATTACTTTTTTAAAACGATTATCGATAAAATCAAAAATTTCATCAAAAGTCCCCTCCCATTTCTTATAACAGTTGGCTCAAATATATTCTTAAGGTTTCTTTAAAGGATTTGATTTTCAATCAAAAGCTTCCATTTTGGCGTTATTGGTGTTGGCTATTTTGGGTTATTGGTGGCGGAAATATTCTACAGCTTTTCATACAAAATTTTCATATTTGACATTTTCTATGTCAGCACTCAAAAGATGGATTGAGCTGAAATTTTGACAGTGGCTGAGAAGTAATTTAAATTTTTAATTTTTTAAACACAGTTTTCAAAATTACATCTGATCTATTATCTCAGAAAATTTGAAAAACATTTAGTTTTTTTTTTGCAAAAAGCCAACATTTCATAAGAAGGATTAATTTTTCCGAATAATTCATTCTTGTAGAACTTTTCAATTTTAAATTATTTAAAAACTTAATTTTTGCCAAACAGTTCAAAACTGTAGATGCATTTGCTAATTTCGCCTTCAGTTGTTTACATTCTTTTTCCATAGCTTCAAAAATTTTCGAAAAATTTCCATAGAATTTGGATGCCTTGGAATACTATCAATGTCAATCAAATTCTTAAGTTTAACCCCAAATTACTCATGAATGTTCCTTTTAAACTGCCGTGAAGTTCTCAGTAGGTTTTTGATTAGATGATCCCCAGAATTCCGCTTTAGATTTTTTGAGCTCAATTTAAAAATTTAGTTCGATATAACTTATACATTTTTAGGAGCTGTGAAGGCATCAGTATGAAGATATTTAAAACGCTTAATCCAAACCAATCCAAATTTTGAAATAAATTTAAAATGATCATTTACTCAAGGTAGTTCTTTGTAGTTTTAAGATTTTTTAGTTTAAACTTGACTCTATATAGATTTAGGTCTATTCTCCGCCTCAGGTGAGTTGAGACGCTTCAAGAGAATCGATTAAGGTGACTACATTCTCCATTTGATCCACACGGAATAATACGAAGTATATATTCACCACACTCGATTCTCTTAAGGCATCTCGACTCACCAAGGGGCAGAATAGACCTAATTATTCGATTGAACCTGTTCTAATTCTTCAATAAAAATAACATGTCCCAAACAATTACGTTTCTTTTATCGCTCTTTTTAATATTCCTATAAACGAAAAAAATCCATCGGGCAGGCCCCCTCCAGGCCCCCTCCAGACTAATTGTCTAGTTCCGCCAATGCACATCCTGTTGATATGATCGACCACCTGAAGATCATTATCCATATTGCGTTGTAGATCTGTTTGGGTTGTGGTCTGTTTGGGAATTGATAGGCTATCATTGTCGATAGACGTCTATGTCGAAATAAGGCTAATGGAATTAAAAATGTAAGAAAATTCTATTGTAAACGCTTTAGATAGGATTTGGTGGCCATGGAAAGGGCCGGATTTAATGATACGGTTCCGGTTGTATTTTCCTTACTTAAATATGAAGTCTGTGCTAGGAAAGTACTGTGAATTTGGTGAATTTACTCTGAAAAATCGACATTATACTTGCGTTTTTTTAAATAGTTTAAAGTTAAAAATCAATAAGTTTCGTCTATTACATTTACAAGGAGAAATATTTTCGATTGATTAGTGCAAATATTTAGAAAATGTTTGCAGAGACAATCGATATTTTTTAAACTGTACCCCAGCAGAGAAAACAAAGACGTACTTCTACGTCAAAACTTGCGTGGCCAACCCGGAGACGTAACTGATCACCAAGGCTTCTGTCTTTTCATCGCCATCAGGTTAGATTCTATGCCATGGTATCGCCATCCAAATTTAGTCCATTTTTTAATGCATGCATTAAACACGCTTGTGAAACTAAACCCACTTCTCCTCATTAAAAAGTAATCCAAGAATTTATGTGTCTTCTTCCCTTCCTTCTTCCTATCAATGAAAACACTTCCTTTGATCGCCGCATTTGAACTAAGATAGACCCGATGGACAGATAAAGCCAACTTCCACCAGCAAGGCCGGTGTGTTAAAAACTCATCCATCAAAATCAAGCTTATCACGACTAGGATCTCTTGACTCGTCGGATTTCGGTACAGGTAGCACTCATCGCGACATAATTCACGGTCATGGGTGCGTCAAGGTCACCGTTTTCCCACAGCACGGGCTGCGACATTAGATCGCATCGGCTCGACAAAGCTCGGCGGCGTAGGAGCCATGGCACGACGATTTCTCGCCTGCTTGGATGGATAGTCAACTTGTGGCAAGAACGGTAGCGATCGCCTACTCAGTTTTAAACGGCGATGACGACAATGGGCGACCGTCGACTAATCCGATTAGCTGTCACGTGTTTAGGAGTCAATAATTTTCCGCGAGTTCGTTGAAATGACACTAGGCTAATTATGCAATTAAGATTAATCGTTGCCCGTTGTAGGGAATTTCGATCGTTTCGTTTCGGACCGATGACTAAGGCACCGAGTTCTGCGCGACCGTTGTTCAGGCTAATCGTTGCAATTGATTATTTTCCCGGAGCCGGCAGTTGGTAGGCCTCTGGTAGATCTGTATCGATGATGGGGCCCCTTGCTTGAGGTGCACTTTTTCCGGGGTGTGCCCAGTGAACGATGACGACCGCCACTGCCGTCGGTGCAAATTTCCTTTCACTATTGGAGGCTTGCGCTGATTATGATTGCTATTTGCTATGGTTAATGGAAATTGGTTTGCTCGTCAACTTGAACTTGACATTTATGACGACTCGAGAAGAAATGTTAGGGTTGGGCGTACTTGGAATCGGAAAGAATTTACTTCGTGCTTCGGATGAAATAGTGATACTTGTGGCCAAAAAAAGTTGCCGTCCCGTTTCAACAAAATGCAAAATGCAGGCAAATGCAAATGTGGGAACCCGATGAAGGTTACGATTCCCACACCAGTGATTTCAATTTCAACGACGACGTCATAAATAACGTCCCAGAATGGCTTTGATGCGTGCGTGCTGCATCAACTTGTTCATTGTATTGAGGATAGGGACTTGTCAATCATTTTGCGTTTCACCAATTCATCTTGCTGGTTCGGCAGAACGTCAACTTGAACCTCGCTCAGAAGAAACGGATGTGCCACGTCTTATCCCTTGAGGCACACAACCAACGAATCACTTCACTCGAGTTCTCTCAGATCGGATAAGATCTCGCGTATCTAATTGGCTCAATGTTAATTCATTATGCTGGGAAATGCAACGCTTCAGTGGTGAACGCAACCGTTATCAGTGAGATTATTTTCACGAATCACGGATTAATGGGTTGCATTCTATCGTAAATTGGTACACCACTTCCTCTGTTCGATATTTTCAAGAAGCAGTATATTCCTGATGTTTAATTGGTTTCGACACTAAATCTAAACAACGATAATAATTACTACTCTCAACTAATTATCACACGCAAGGTACCGCTCTCTTGCCTAATAAATATTGACAGTCATCAATCACAGACTTTTGCATGCGCAGCGACTTGCTAATTCGTCCTATTTTCGGCGGCGATGCGCGCACATTGATCGCACTGGGGCTATTCATTATGCGACGGCGGCAACGGCGCCTACTTAGATTGCCTCATTTCACGCACCAATCTCGCGATCAGCAAATATGATCTCATTCACCCGCGCACTTCATTAGAGCATAGATTTGGCAAGCAGCACGTGTCACGCATCATCATCTCAGAACTGCGACACTAATGTGTCGAACGGAGATCAATTGAAGCGACTGACGGGGTGGAGGGCTAATCGTACTTCAAAGCATTGCCTCGACGCCGCCGCCGCCGCTGAAGGATGTCTCGATCCGTGCGAGTGCAAAAGTTTGAATTCGATCGCGCGCACCTCTAAGATCCATATTCCCTGCGATGACGACACATCATCATCATCATCATCACCCTCATCCGACCCGGCCGAGATGTGGTGAAATGGAAACACTTGAAATTCCGCCCGCGGAATGCATGTTCGACACGAGTGCTGGAATAATATTTGCTCTGATTTTACATTTTACAATACACGGGATGTTGACGTTTTGAGAACTCCCCTGCCCGGTCCGAGGTTTTTGGGGTTAGGTTTGAAGTGATCCACTCGTAGTTGAATTATTTAAATCCGATCGGCCGGCGGCTGCCCGGGCTGGTCAACTGGTGCAGTGTGCAAATGAGCAGACTTGTTTTGTGGAAAATACAAAATTTGAATTAGCATTTATGTACTCGATTCATGTTGGTTTTGACATAATGCAAACAGAGGATTGAACATTTTAATGAATGGAGTAGACAGAGGTCGAATGGTTTCGATTCGATCTCTCCTGACACCTGGGGCCAAGTGCTCTGAACCTTCCAGTAATGAGATCTAGCCCTTGTTATAAATTCAAATTTCTGTGCGGAATGTATTTGGGTTATTCTATTTCTAGTGACCAAGCCCGGTGAGGCGATCGTTTGGATATTAGTTGGGTTAAGGTCGATTTGCGTCAGGTTTTCAAATAGCAAACCGACGCACAGTGATTCCATTCCATACAAAAGGCGGAAAAAAGTTTAAAATTTGGTCATGTGTTTACAAGTAATTTTGGGCTGCTGATTTCAAATATGCTATCTAAATTTTCATATTAAGTCACACTTCCGAGATATGGCCACCTTATGATCCCTTCGATATCCGGAACATCCGATAAAATGGTAAACTCATTAGTCTCGTCCTAGAGCAATACAATTTTCTTTTTGCAAAACCATTTGTACATACAATGTAAGAAGTAAAGCAATGTTTACATCATTTTATAGCTCGGAGTGGCCATTTAGTGGTCTTCCGGAAGCTCCGGAACATCTGTCAAATTTGATAATTCAGCAATTCAATACCAAATCGATAAAGTGGATCATAAAATTTCACAATATTTGGTAAGTTTGATCCTTTGCGTAAAATATTTGATTCCAATTTTTCATTTTGTCATTAGAGCTACCAATTTTGAGATAGGGTGGTTCAAAAACGAAATTTTTGAAAATACAAAAATATTTCGAACCACTAAACTCATATAATTTTTTTATATTCAAGAAAATGAAAAATAATTTGTTTAAGTATTAAGAAAACGTATATATATATATATATATATATATATATATATATATATATATATATATATATATAAGAAATTTAATCTTATTATAGAAATCAATTATATACATACAGTCACCGCCAAAATAAAGTGCCCACTTTACTCATGAACACGCTTCATCTCTGAAGTCATTGAAAAACTCCAAATCGTATTCATATATTTTTTTAAGCATGATAATATTATTATTTTAAAGATGCATGTGTATTGTTGCAATGGATAATACACATTTTTGCAAAAAAAAAATTTTTGAACCATACGTGGTGTAGATTTGGTGTGTCATAATAAAGTGCCCAATTTAAAATATATTATGTGTATGTAATGTAATCGGGTACCGTTGAGTAGGTGGAGATTCTACGGGGCTGAGCTGTGTCACCCGACGGGTCGCAGGTTGCGGATAGCGAACGGCCTCCAGATATGGAGGTTAGTTGTGAATTAAATAAACAGCTCCCGGACAAGCAGCGGGGCTGCCTAGGATGTGGGGGGACTGAACAGTTATTGGACTCTGTTGAGTTTCTTCCAAAACCCACACGTATCCGAAAAGCAGCCCTGTCAAAGCGAGCCACCCCGCTATAAGGGTAAAGTTCAAGCCTCTACCAAGCCGAGCGTCTGACTCACCACGGAGGTGCGGCTCAAACAGCGTCTGTTCTGGTATCCAGCGGCTGAGTAAGAAATGCTGTATCGCGTCCAGCCAGATCCAAGGTGGCAGCCCCATCAGCGCGATCGTCCTAGTGTCCAGCTGGGACGCTAATCAATGCTGGCATCGATAGTCATCCGGCGAGACAGGATGGTTGGCGTAGGCCCAATAAGCCGCCCATAAAACCAAATATTACGAATAACATAGAAGAAAATACGACTGATATAATCTGCGAAGACCTCGCGACGAAAAAGGATTACGATTGGAAACTCGGAACATGGCACTGCAAGTCGCTTTGCTTCGCTGGTTGCGACAGGATAATCTACGATGAACTACATCCCCGCAATTTCGATATCGTAGTGCGCTGCAGGAGCTTTGCTGGACGGGACAGAAAGTGTGGAAAAGTGGCATCGAGCGGCTACCATCTACCAAAGCTGTGGCACCACCAACGAGCCGGGAACCGGTTTTATAGTGCAGGGCAAGACGCGGCAACGCGTAATCGGTGGCAAGCCGATTAACACAAGGATGTGCAAGTTAAGAATCAAGGGCCGTTCTTTAACTACAGCATCATCAACGTGCACCGCCCGCACGAGGGGAGACCTGATGATGACGAAGGAAGCGTTCTACGCGCTGCTGGAGCAGACCCATGATAGGCTGCTCCCCGCGAGACGTGAAAATCGTCATTGGCGACATGAATGCTCAAGCAGGAAGGGAGGCAATGTACAGACCGGCGATCGGGCCGAATAGCCTGCATACCGTATCGAACGACAACGGCCAACGATGCGTGAACTTTGCAGCCTCCCGTGGAATGGTAGTCCGAAGCACTTTCTTCCCCGCAAAGATATCCACAAAGCCACCTGGAGATCACCCGATCAACAAACTGAAAACCAAATCGACCACGTTCTAATCGACGGAAAATTCTTCTCCGACATCACCAATGTTCGCACATACCGCAGTGCGAATGTAGATTCGGACCATTACCTAGTAGCAGTATGCATGCGCTCAAAACTTTCGACTGCGGCTAACACGCGTAGAAATCGAACGCAGCGGCTCAACATCGAGCGGCTGCGGGACAACGAAGTGGCTCAAACTACGCGCAGCAGTTAGAGGCGGCACTACCAACGGAAGAGCAGCTGGGCGCCGCTACTCTTGAAGATGGCTGGAGAGATATCCGATCCGCCATAGGTATCACCGCATCAGCAGCCCTAGGTACGGCGGCCCCGAACCGAAGGAATGACTGGTTCGACAGTGAATGCGTGCAGTTAAAGGAGAGAAGAATGCAGCAAGGGCGAGAATGTTGCAAGTCCGTATAAGAGCGAACGAGGCGGCGATATGACAGGCGTGGAACAGACAAACTCGGTCTTCCGGAGTAAAGAAGCGCCAGCAGGAAGAACAGATCGCGAAGAGATGGAAGAGCTGTACCGCGTTAAGGACACACGGAAGTTCTACGAGAAGCTGAACTGCTCTCGCAAAGGCCATATGCCACAGGCCGACATGTGCAGAGATACTAACGGGGATATTCTCACGAACGAGCGTGAAGTGGTCGAAAGGTGGCGGCAGCATTACGACGAGCATCTAAATGGCGATGCGGCAGAGAACGAAGGTGGCATGGTACTGACCTTGAAGCACGCGCGGAAGACGATAGATTCCCGGCTCCAGATCTGCAGGAGATTAAGGAGGAGATCGGCCGGCTGAAACAACAGACGCTGCTGGCGCAGACCAACTGCCAAATGAGCTTCTAAAATACGGTGGTGGTAGCACCGGCGCGAGCGCTGCACTGGGTCATTACCAAGATTTGGGAGAAGAGGTTGAACCGGAGGAGTGGATGGAAGGAGTCGTGTGTCCCATCTATAAAAAGGGCGCATAAGTTGGAGTGCGGCAACCACCGCGCGATCACATTGTTAAGCCCGCCTGCAAGGTACTCTCCCAAATTTTATGCCGCCAGTTCATCACCGATTGCAAGAGAATTCGTTGGGCAATATCAGGCAGGATTTATGGGCGAACGCGCAACTACGGACCAAGTGTTTGCCATCCGCCAAGTATTGCAAAAATGCCGCGAATACAATGTGCCCACACATCACCTGTTTATCGATTTCAAATCAGCGCACGACACAATTGATCGAGATCAGCTATGGCAGAGTATGCACGAATACGGTTTTCCGGACAAACTCGACAATGTATTGGTCAAGGCAACGATGGATCGAGTGATGTGCGTAGTACGGGTTTCAGGGACATTCTCGAGTCCCTTTGAAACTCGCAGAGGGTTACGGCAGGGTGATGGTCTTTCGTGCTTGCTGTTCAACATCGCTTTGGAGGGTGTACTAGAGAAGAGCGGGGATAGACACGAGTGGCACGATTTTCAGAAAGTCCGGCCAGTTACTTGGTTTCGCCGATGACATCGGACATCATGGCACGGAATTTTGAGAAGGTGGCAGAAATGTACACTCGACTGGAAGGCTGAGGCCAAACGGATCGACTCAAGTCATTAACGGTCGAAGACAAAGTACATGCTAGGGAAGAGGCTCTAGGGAAGAAACGGCGAGTCTCCCAGCTCGAGTTTGTATCGACGGCGATGAAATCGAGGTGGTCAACGAATTCGTGTACTTGGGCTCACTGGTGACCGCCGATACCACGACACCAGCAGAGAAATTCAGAGGCGTATTATGGCAGGAAACCGTGCTTATTTTGGACTCCGCAAAACTCTCCGGTCGAAAAAGTTCGCCATCGCACGAAATTAACCATCTACAAAACGCTGATTAGACCGGGTAGTCCTCTACGGACATGAAGCGTGTGACAATGCGCGCAGAGGACCGAACGCGCCCTTGGAGTTTTCTGAACGGAAGGTGTTGCGTACTCATCTACGGCGGAGTGCAGATGGAAGACGGATCGTGGAGAAGGCGAATGAACCATGAGTTGCATCAGCTGCTAGAGAACCTACAATCGTCCACACCACGAAGATCGGGCGATTACGATGGGCCGGGCATGTCACCAGAATGTCGGATAACAACCCGGCAAAAATGGTTCTCGTCAATAATCCGACTGGAACACGACGAAGAGGTGCGCAGCGCGCAAGGTGGATCGACCAGGTGGAGGATGATTTGCGGACACTTCGCAGACTGCGCGGCTGGCGACAGCTGGCCATGGACCGAGTGCAATGGAGACGACTTCTATGTACAGCAAGGAACACACAGGCCTTAGACTGATTGGTAAGGTAAGGTATGTGTATGTAATTGTGACATCCAAACGCCCCTCGTATTCAACTTTCAACTTTTTTGACGTTTCCAAGTGTTTGTTGATCTTCTTAAGGATTTCAGTTGTCGGTCAAAAAGATTCAGTGCGAGTTATCTAAATCCATGGTTATTTAATACGGTGGCAAGCAAAACTATTCGGCAAACATATTTTTGCATATAAAAACGGCAGCATAATTAATCATCAATTAAAAGAGAGATTTGAGCAATAAAAATGAAAAAGTGCCATTAAATTACTACGTGCGCTAACAAATAATGTGATCAGCATTGAAAATTAGAATGAGCAATAAAAGATCGAGTAAGATCATCAGACCGGTAAATCTATCAAATAGCAACAGCTATTAGTATATGCTAATTAAATATATAGTATTTCCGCCAAATTATGTAATTTGAGCACCAAACTATCTGCATATGTCTTTAATTTTGTTGATTTTCCCATAAAACAGTAAATGAGCAAATGGATAAATAAATATCCATTGCTCATTTTACTGTTTTTATGGGAAAATCTAACAAAATTAAAAGACATATGCGAATAGTTTAGTGCTCAAATTACATAATTTGGCGGAAATACTGCCATATTTAATTGCACATATACTAATAGCTGTTGCTTTATTTGACAGATTTACCGGTCACAATTAGATTATCCGAAGATCTTTCTCATCTTTTATTGCTCATTCCTAATTTTTTAATGCTGATCACACATTATTTGTTGGCACAGGCCTTAATAATTTAGTGGCACTTTTTTCATTTATTGGTGCTTTTTCTGAATTACTAAGTGCAGGTAAATATTTTAGCCTATAAAAACTAATAAATGATACATTTAAAAATTAAAATCGTTCCACAAAAAACGCATTCATGACCTATAAAACTCTGGTCAATATCCATAATAAAATGGTTATGATCCATAACATTTATCAATGTGATCCATAATTTATACAAAATTTAGCAATAAAATATCAAAAATGTTCCGTTATATATCTAGGGTATGATCAATAAAATTGTATGGATTACCCATAAACATATAGCGAATGTTCCGTAAAAGGTTCAATATCATTTCTTAAAGTTGTAATATTGATCCACAGAATGTAACATTTGTGCACTAAAATACGTACATGATTCATAAATAATTGAAAATGTTCCATAAATAAATTTTCTATGATCCATAAAACAATGAATAATATTCTATAATCTCATATAATGATCCGTAGCAAATTATTCCTATAGAAAATTTTCTCAACTACAATTTTTCCAAACATTGGTTTCCAGAAAAATAAAATCAAGCAGCTCCTCAGTTAGACACACTATATTGTACAATGTGACATAGTAGCCACGATTTGTTATGATGTACTCCAAGTGCTAGAAATATCAATGTGGCCTGCTGAGCAGTTGAGGATTGAAGAACTAAGGAAGTAGAAAGCGGTCGATGTTTCCGATATCGTCTTCAATTTAACGACTGATTCAAGCATTTGCCCGGTATAATGTAAACGGAGGATGTTTTTTATAGTTAGGTCCGACGAGCGATAGCGAGTTGGACGGCAAGCGTTTGCCCGGCATAATTTTATAAAAAAAAATCTTAAATAACAGTTTGATCAAGCCTTAAATTTGACATGTAGAGTAACTGTCCCCATATTAATCTCATTGTTCCTTTTTTCATCCTACGATGAATCAAACAATTGGGCAGTTGAAGGATCGCTTTCGTTTTTTAATAATGTTTGCTTACTTTTAATAACAACAACAAACATTACTAACGAATCCTGTCACCTGTTCATTGTTTAATTTCAAGTAGGATGAATTGATGAGATTAATATAGAAAAATCTTCCCTAGTTCTTTACATGCACTAGTTCTCTTTAACAAATTTATTGGGAAACATGTGTCGCAGTTGCGGTCGTAAAAAAACATGAAATCGCGAAAGTAAATCAGCTCTCTGAAAAATTGAAAATCTTCTAAAAAACAATTCTTCATAGATAAAGAAACGGACATGTTAATAGATCTGAGTAGAAGCGCAGTCAAGGATCGATTTCCCCGTAGCCAAAATTAAAAACAATATAAACCCAACATTGTAATAATTCTGGCACAATTTATGGATCCTACATATTATTTTAAATGCCCAAAGTTTATTTCCTATGGGCCATATTTAGAAGCTTGTGGGTAATTTTTCCAAACTATCATGGATCATTGACGATTGGATCAATAATTTATTGATCATGTGTACATATTTAAGTTCTCAAACGTTACATTCTAAGGATCAATTTTACAACTTTAAAGAATGATATTGAACCATTTATGGAACATTTGCTGTATGTTTATGGGTAATCCGTACAGTTCTATTGATCATACCCTAGATATATAACGGTACTTTTTTGACATTTTATTGCTAAATTTTATATAAATTACGGATCACATTTATAAATGTTATGGATCATATCCATTTTATTATGGATATTGACCAGAGTTTAATGGGTCATAAATACGTTTTTTATAGAATAAATTTCAATTTTTAATGGATCATTTCTTCAGTTTAAAGGTGCAAACTTAGGGCTGCCAAACTATTCCCTTGCAGATTCGAAAAAGTGTCGTGATATCGAGAAATCGCATCGCAAGTTTGGTGAAAAGTATGGATACAGCAAAGCAGCAGTTACCAAACTTTTCGCAAAGTACAAAACCTATGGTTCAGTAGCTGATCGCCCAGGAAGAGGTAGGAAACGTAGAACAGATTCCCGAACAAATGCGAGAATCATTCGAGAAATTAAGATAAATCCGAAGGTTACCCTCAGGGAGATCAAGGAAGTGATTCAACAACCGATCTCGGACAGTACTCTACGCAGAAGGATCGCTGAACACGGTATGAAGAGCATGTTTTGTAAGAAGTTGCATTTTATTAGCAAAGTCAACAAAGCGAAACGACTCAAATTTGCTCGGGAACATGCTGGTAAACCTTTAGAATATTGGAAGACTGTTTTGTGGACTGATGAGTCGAAATTCGAGTAGTTCAACAGCAAAAAACGAGCTCGTGTATGGCGTAGACCTGGAGAGGCGCTTCATGATCGACATATCCAGGGCACAGTTAAGCACGGTGGAGGGTACGTGATGGTGTGGGGGTGTTTTTCTTGGGCGGGTGTTGGTGCTTTGGTAAAAATCGATGGTATTATGACAGCAGATTCCTACATTGACATATTGCGTGAGAATTTGGAGGTTTCGTTGGTTAAAACTGGGCTGGAAAACAAATTTGTGTTCCAGCAAGATAATGAAACATACCGCGAAGAAGTCAAAGGCATTCTTCCGTTCCTGCCGTATTAAACCTATGGAATGGCCCTTACAGAGTATAGATCTGAACCCAATAGAGAATCTGAGGGACATTTTGGATTCACGAGTTGATGAGACAGGAGTTACCAACAAACATATCTATTTTCGCCTGGGAAGGTCTTGACCCACAACACCTGATGAATCTGGTCGAGAGTATGCCGAAACGTTTGCAAAAACTGTTGAAGGCCAGGGGAGGACACATCAACTTCTGATCACTTAACAGACTGGATCTACAACTTGTTTTTTTTTAAAGAAAATAAGAAGTGGGCATTTTATTTTGACATGCATAATTTCTACTATAGTTTGATCTTTCTTGAAGAAAAAAATGAATTTGCAGGACCAATGTTTTTTATGTACCAGACAAGAAAAGAACAAAATAAATATGCCATCAAAACCACAAACCTTAGAATCTTTCACTTATTTTACAGTTTGCTGCACAAAAAAGAGAAAATGGGGTAGGTGGGCACTTTTTTCTGGCGGTGACTGTATGTCCAGTTTTAATGATTTTGGTGGCGAGTACCATTTTCATGTAAATTTCAAATAAGAAAATTCCGACGATTTTACGTTAAGTCATTATAATGATTTTAATGATTCATTACAATATGTGCATTCATCTATTTTACCCTCTTACAAAAGAAGGGTATTCAAATCGCTTGAAAATTCGACTTTTGATCCAAGTCTCGTAGGACCAAGTGCTATAAACAATTTGACTCAGCCTGTCAAGATAGCATTTTTCGGGTTTAAAATATCAACTTCTGAATAAAGAATATCAAAACTCTATCAGCATGCTGTATGCGACGCGTTTTCTGGTGAAATGAATTTGAATTTGAAATGACAACAATAACTCTGAGATTTATCACTTCTAAAAGGCGAAGTGCCAGTTCATTTTTCCAAGGAGCCGGAACGTATGGATCGATTCGCCTTCGGCATCTCCGGTCTTGCCTCAGCGGTCGGCTTCCCAAGCAATATATATTATTTTTTTTCAAAATGTAAAGCGTCACTCTTAAAACGAAAGTGATAAACAAATCTTTAGATGGTCATGATGATCCGGAGGATCCGGAGGATGATGAAATCGCAAAACAACAGTGAATTCGCTCTCACATTACATGTACTACAAATTTACTGCAAAATACATACCTAAATATATCCACGTATCGGGTGACCTTAACCATATTCCCTGGAAGTACTAGGAATACGAACCCGGGTAAGGTCATTGTAGTCCAGGAAACTTGATAAAATCATCATTGCGCTTGTTTTGGAGTTCTCATGTTATTTGATGTGTCGCATAATGAGTTTTTAATGCAAATCCAAATCTGGCCACATTCCCGGGAATATCCGGAACATTAACTAGGATGTTGTCAGTATGGGTCTGGACTTTTGGTATCATCGCCATTAGACTAATTTTCGTATTATCATGTAATTTGAGGTGCCACATGATGGGTTATCATCTTACACCCCGTTCGCACTACAACCTATATGACTTGATATAGAGTATCTTGATATCAAATGCCAAGTACATTATTTGCAGTGAAAACTAGATGTATAGATGCTGATATCAAGATAGTCTATATCACGTAATATAAGTTTTAGTGTGACCCCTTTAGTCAGGAACTGGCTTCCCCGGGGTGTACCTACAAAACCAGCCTACCAATTTCAATCAATTTTGTATGGGACCACAGTACCTTTCATTTGGCAGTTGTTTCATTCAAATCAAGGCATGCTCAGTTCATCGAGCTGGGATCGTTTTATACAATACTCGGCCTTCCAGGGCTTGGATCAAAAGTCTGTTTTCTACGAATACTATGTATACACTTCTTTGTAAAGGGGGTAGGAGGGGGGACCCATACTTTGAAATATTGTAGAGAGCACAATTTTCATCCAATCTCCAAAAAATTTTGTAAAAAAAATTCAAATATTGTACAAAATTTAAAATATATTTTCATTGTAAAATGAGAAAGTTGATTTTTCGACTTTTTTCCGCCTTGGAACCACTGTGCGACTTTCCGAACAAAAATCGGACAAAACCTAAACTGTTTCCAAATTGACTGAAACGCTCATGTTAAGGTTATTATGAGGTGCTGCATCTATTTATTATATCAAAAGTCAAGAAAAATGAGAGAGTATCTCCCTTAAGTGTTTTATAACCTTTCTTTTACGTACAATCGAAATTTTATTTAAAAAAAATTAATTTCACGCTGTTGATGATGTATGATATGTACTACCACCCATTGTAGCACGGAAACTAAGTCCGACAGCAGTGAGCTCTCCTCGCTGTTAGACTTGATCAAGCTTTAATAACCACTGATTATCCTAATCATGCCATTGTATGAAGGGCCAACAAGGGGTTGGGTGGATCAATAGGCAACATCACTCATACGTATCCACAGGGATATAAATAATCTCCTTCCAACCACAAGGTTGAACAATTGGTCAAAAGAGCAAGCTATCTAACATGAGGATGCCCCAATGGGCGGGGAGAAGAGCCCGCCCTCTATTCACAAACTGTTAGCAATGGGGAGTTGGCATTTCCACTCTCCCCATCCAGGGTGCCCTGATGGTCCCTCCCATTCCCATGAAATATTCATATAATAGTATTTATATTTATGTGAATGAAAAGTACTGCAATCACTCGTATATATTATATATGATCTCCATTCAGTTAATCCTGAAATGCTTTTTAATCTACTGTTACCATGGTCACTATTTGCTACTGGATGCTGATATTTAAATAGCAATCCGCTTTTGTTTTGCTCACTTTAAAGTTATGGCTACCAAATAAGGAAAGGGAAAATGTATTGGAAGGGAGTTGAAGACAAACGGTCAAAAAAGCAATAACTAATGTTTAAATCAGCTATGAAGTAAAATCAATTAAACAATATTATCAAAAAAAATAATATCTCGAGTACTTTTTCAAACAGACGTTTCGGATTTTGTCAACAAAGAGGGAATGAATCTAACAATCGTTAAATTTTTGAGACCCTTAGCACTTTCATGCAAATTTTGGCCTTCAACACAAGGATTTCCATTTCCATAACATGATGGTGATGCATTTTTTTCGCAATGGTGCAGAGAGTTTTGAGAAATTAACGTTTGAATTTCACTTCCCCTCTATGTTTACAAAATCAGATACATCTGTTTAAAAAAGTACTCGAAATTTTGTGAGTTATGATGAATTAATGACATTGATTGAACTGTAAAATCAAAAACTAACCAATTGGGAAACAGCGCTGCATGAGTCTGATAAGCTCAGAATTGGTAAAAAGTCCATTTGAAAACCATAAATGAAAAATACATTCGGTAATAAGTGCAACAGCCTTCCACAGATTCCGTTATTTTCAAGAACCTACCACAGAAGTAATTTTCTGCGTCATAAAATGCAGCTATTTGCTGCGATGTTAGATGATTGAAACTCTAAAATGGCGAAAATTCTAACAGCTAGCATAAAAGCGAAGAAAATTTAAGCAAACAATAATGCGAGATAAATTTTATATGAGAATGATTACTGCCAAATTTCAAAACCAAATCCCAAAAAATAATGTTCGGGAAATTTTTCGATATCTTTTGTTTCCTACTGGGCCCATAAATGATTCTTTATGTCTGTAAAATAGAAACTGTAGGATCATAAACAATGTAAGTTTCTGAGTTAATTATTTTGGGTAGGGATTTTTTTTGTAGAATTTATCGTATCTAATCCTCTCTAAGAAAACGTAAAAAACCTTCCTATCTTTTCAAATACACAACGTGAGTTGGGTGGGCTAAAACTTACAGCGATGCAAATGCAAAGCTGAAAATAGCATAAAGAATATTTTGAAGGGATGTTATAATATAAAATGATAATAACAATTATATTTGTAATGTCTGCACGTTTGCTCATCCTGCGGGAATTGAAGAAGGACTTGCATTATCATAGCCACAAGGGAAGAAAACAATTCAAAATTGCTATACAATACTTGGGAAATCCATGGATAATCTGAAATTATATACCGTTTAAAATGTACTTCCACTCTTTGTGGTAGGTTAAGATATCAGCAGCCTACCTTACCGGGGTCGCGCTGCCTACATCGCCTTGGTGGGACTGCCTCCTAAGGTGTAGTGGACACGATACAGCGTTTCTTACTCAGTCTTAGCTGGCGGTCTTTGTCATCGCTTGACCCGTGGAAGCATGAGGTAGGAACTTGTGAGGACCAGAGATATGTTGCGGGGACGCACGCTCCATCCCAGTTGTCGACTTACTGTTTTGCAGGACATTCACTGGTCTGTTACTAAACAGAAAAATTAAGTATTTGAAAACAAAGTAGATCACCACAACTATAACAGACAAAACCTCAATCAAAAGACGCACGATGTTCCATGATGGAGAGCAACAAAGACATCTTTTAAAAAACTCTCTTCACACCCTCTCCAGTTATACTCCAAGGACAGCAGTATAAGTGATCGAAGAGCTGGGCCCCATGATTCCCGAAACAAATGGCCCATCCAACCATAAAAGCCCAAGTTCAAACACGAACCATCTTTCTTCCCCGTCAACTAAATTTGTCCTTCTCGGGACGTCCAAATCAGTTTGCCAACTAAAGAGTTTGATTGGTTGAATTTTTCTTTGGTGCTGTTTGAAATTTTCATTATCGCGCCTCGGCTGAACATGACATTGCTTTAAACGCCGCGTCCCGGAGTAGACATGCCTGCGGGAGTGCTGGGGGGTGGGTTTCAGGGTGGTCGATTGCGAAAAATATCTTTCGCGTGCCGAAGCCTCAATTATTTCGACATTTGCACATTTGGCAGTGCTATCCATACATTGGCCTACCGTATGCAATTGGAGGTGAATGAAACCAGCCTCTTGGGTAAAAGTGTTCAAAATAAGCTAAAAACCCATTCGCACTACAGGGTTTAAAGTATCTCTTCGTTCACCGCAAGCCTCAAATGAAAGGAAATTTGCTCAGAGATTGCCTTCCCGCTGATCGTCAGCCACTGAAGGGCCTTTTTCAGGAATTTTGTGTGGGAGATATATTTGATGTCAACGCTTACGATCTTGGTGGAAGACAGCCCAGCTCATTTCCATCCAGCGTGAAGTAAGTCTCGTTATCCAGTATGACCCCAATGCTACGCTTAACTATGTACTTCTTCGCCGTTTGGCCAGTTCTTCCAGCAAGAAACGATGAGCCCACCATGTCTTCGGTCTTCCTCGTCGACTTCCGCAGAATTTTTCGGTGACGCAGCACTGTCCTGCGGCCGGAGCCAGGCTTTTATTCGACGCTCTTGCCTCTTTCTAGATAGGAGAGGATATTTGCTAATAGTAAAGACTGTATTCGATAAAATTTTGACACACGCAATTGTTCGTAACTTTTTAGCGTGTGGGTAAAAATTATTGAAATTTTAACTGAATGTATTTCAATGTGTTGTGTCAATTTTGTAATGAGTTTCGCGAAAATCGGTCGAGTGATTTCAGTGATGGCTTCGAATGAAGAAATAGTGCGCCAACAAATTTTGGGCACTCACTTCGAAAACCCAAACGCTTCTCATCGATGGATCGGAAAACAGCTCGGAATCGCACATTCAACCGTATCTCATGTGATCAAAACGTTCAACGACCGTAAGACAACCAAGCGGAAAAATGGTAGTGGCAAAAAACGTGGCACATCAAATCCGGAGAAGGTCAGGATGGTATTGAATCAATTTAAGCGCTATCCTAACATTTCGATCAGGGATGTTGCGAAAAAGGCGAAAGTTTCCGTTTGTTTTGTGCAGAAAACAATGAAACGTTCTGGATTACATGTGTACAAGGTCCAGAAGGCACCGAACCGGAGCGATAAACAGAACTCGATGGCCAAAATTCAGGCAAGAAAACAGTACAGGGAGTGGCTCACAAAACCGGTCTTCAATGTTATGGACGATGAGACCTACATTAAAGCCGACACCAAACAAATGCCAGGACAGGAGCACTACGTCGCCATCTCTAAGTTGGCCGTTCCGGAGAGTGTACGGAAGAAGAAACTGTCGAAATTCACCATAAAAATCCTTGTCTGGCATGCGATCTGCGGATTTGGCCAAATGAGTCAGCCCTTCATCACCTCTGGGACCGTCAACGGACAAACCTACAAGGACGAATGCCTCCAAAAACGACTTCTGCCCTTCTTGAGATCTCACGATGGCCCGACACTGTTTTGGCCGGATTTGGATCTTGCCACTATGCCCGGCCCGTCTTAGACTGGTACAAAGATAATAATGTAGTTTTTGTACCACAAGACGTCAACCCTCCAAACACTCCGGAACTTCGCCCAATTGAAAAATTTTGGGCAATCATGAAGGCAAAGCTCGTTAAAACTGCAAAACTGATAGAAAATGAACTTGAACTAAAGAAAGTGTGGTTAAAAGTAAGTAACCAAGTCGGTCCTATCATTGCCCAAAATTTGATGAAAGGGGTCAAGGCAAAGGTGCGGGCATTTGGGTTGAGAGAAGAGGTTCAATAAACCAATGATGTCAAAACTTAACCATTTAGTAGTACTTTTTTCCAGAAAGTTTGAATAGAATCGGGTTCAAGGAAAATTTTTGGTGACCTATTTTGTGTGTCAAAATTTCATCGAATACAGTCTTTAGTCAGCAGTTTTTCCGGTTTTGTGATGGTCTATGTGGTGCTATTTTGATATATAAGTTCCAAAATCTTCACTTGATACTGGTTGAATGTTTTTAACGTGACTGTTTACTAGTCTTTCAATATTTGAACTAGTTTGGTTAGAGACTGATTCCACAGAATAGCATTTAAAGTTTATGTTTTTTTAATAGCCTGAATTTGATTTACGGTTATTATATTTTTAACAGATCTTTCTGATGAAAAATTAGAGAACAACTTGTATTGTAAATTTAAGGGCATATCATTTAATCATACAATATTCAACAGCCAAACTACATCCGGAGAGGGTCTGAGTCAATCTAAAGAACATAGTAGCCGCCGGCAAAGCAACACAAATTTCATTAAACAAGTTGAAAGCACTGCCCAATGAAAAAAAATGAGTGGGGTTGTGTACAAGACACGACCGGTTGACGTAGACTACGTTAAACCATGTGATGCATTATAATGTCAGGGAAATTAGCGTTAAAAGGGTTTCAATTATTCGTGCGAGGTCGCTTACCCTTACCGATAGAAGCAGTTTAAGTCACAATATGACGGGTGCTGCTCTTATGGGACATTAGACCAGCGTTTTGAAGCCAGTAAGTAAGAAAATTCTATTGTACGCTCTTGAGATATTTTTTAGTGGCCCTGAAGTTTTATGAAGTCAGTATGTAAGAAAATTCTCTTGTACACTCTTTATAACCTCTTTGGTGGCCCTGAAAAGGGCCTTTTGGTTTAAATGATGACACGGTCACGGTTGCACGTTTTACTATGGACTATCTTTAAGGCCTAGAAGATAGTTGAGGTTCTTTTAGGGAATTTAAAATTATTAAATTCATGATAGTTTTAGTCATTCTTATAATCATAACCGCTTGACATTACTAAATGTTTATTCGTATGTCATACTGTGCCTTAATGGCCTGCATCTCGGAATTCTTACCATCGCCGGAACCATCAATAATGTTTTGCATCGTTTGGGGGATTTCAGTAACGACAGGCAGTAGAGGAAATTCTATAATACGCACATACAAACATATATTTTGACTTATGCCTTGTCTCCTTTTCAACATTCACCATTTAAATACCATACCATTCGGATCATTTGTATACAATCTGAGTTGTAGTATGCCTTTGCATAATTCAACTTCAAAGATTCAAAGAATTAGAATTTAGGCAATTTTAGCAATTCTGGATTTCAAGGGTAATAATAAACATAAACTCTAGAATTCAAATTACGATAAAATTCGTTATTAGAAAATATCCGACAGGTTTAGTGATTGTTATGAAAACACAATAATCAATTGCAACATTTTCAAATGTGTAAGCGTCTCTTAAAATGTTCAAAGTTTAGGAAGTTTTATCAAACAGAATATAACAAAAATTATCTTGCAGTTGTTGTAAGGTTATATATAAGTATATAGGGTACATGTCCCTTGGCTCTGTCGATTATGTAGCGCACGATTACAGTTTTAACTATAACTCATACAATAATTTAGCTAGTAACGATATTCAACTAGTTATACCTTTGCTAAGACATGCTTAATAAGGCGTTTGCTGTACTGGACCATGAAAAGTCACCAACTAACATTATTGAGTCGAAAACTTTCGAAGGATATCATTAAAAATACTTGTTGGAACGAATTTCAGTAAAGTTTGTTTATTTCATCGCTCCGGGCATTTATTTATATTATCGCTTCGGGCATTCGGCTATATTCGATATACTATACGGAATATAAAGCTACTTTATAACATCTCAATGAATTTCTCATGTGATCAATCGGCCATTCCATTTCAAAACATAAAAATTCCCACTTTATTCATTTGGTTATATAGGTATTGGTATGAATAAGCCCTTCGAAAAATACACAACCGCTCACTCTTACTTTTCCATTGAAAACTTTTATAATCTACATTTTACTATGTGATGAATACATTAGGCCATAGTTGGGAATATAAGGTTAAATGCGTACCTAAAATATGGTCTATGGTTTTCTTGTGAAATTATTATTCATGTTACTATGCGAATGTCAGGTAAATTAGGTAATCCATTATGGTTTAAACGTTAAGGAAATCGAAATATATATAAATATATTAGATCTCGCAGAAGAAAGAGAGTGAGTTTTATAAAATATCATTATTCTTTGCAATGGGTATGGGAGAAAAGGTTGGTTAATATATGATAAATTCTTATAAATATAAAATAAACACCTGAGAAAATTATCACGCATTAAAACATGTTCAGCGCTTTAGTTGTATCGATATCATTTGAAGGTTCATATGATGTATAAGCACACGGCGCATGTCATCACCAGAATACAATTAATACTATGTTAAAATTTATTAAGACAGGGAGCAATAACATAGAGAGATATTCAATTGCTATGATGACATGCTCTTTGTTAAATTGATTTAAGGTGAATCGCTGCTCCATGTATGTTTTCCTATCTTTTATCTCGCTCTCGCAACTCACCTTGCTATTTCAAATTGATAAATCTCGATTGTTAGTGAATGAACATCGAATCGAACTCTATCAAAATGCTCACAGCAAGTAAGCATACAAACTGATGTGATTAAATTTTCAATATCTAGTACCGACTCTGATTTATATCAATTTTAAATGTTGAGGTAATGACTGTCATCACGAATGATTCAGCATGAGCCCTTAAATTTAATAAATATCAATTTCCTACCTCGAGTTGAAGGACCTTCTCCAGCGTCCCAACTAGTTGTTGGCAACGCATTACCTCTTGCTGCTTTCAATTTCGCCCGATAACTACGAGCTCGCTCGGCATCGGTGCATGGTCGTTTCGGAGGATTTCCCGTATTTTCGCTCTTTATGCGCTTCCTGAATCTGCGCAAGCGTTCTGGATCAAATCGGTTTGGCATTCTCACTTTCACTGTTTCTCAAAAAGTTTTCTTCCTAGAGGTAGGACTCTATCCAACGCGAATCGTTAACACAACAGAACAACTGTTTATAACACTACTAATTGGAATTTACAGAGAATGTTGATTCGGAATATTATGTTCGACATCAAAAATTGTGTGATTTAGTTATGCGACGAAGGGAAAACAAGTTTTGCTAATACCACTGGCTGCCAATCGACAATTTGAAACGAAAATCCCAATCAAACAAACTCTCAAGCTGAGAATTTTAAATTGACAGTAGCAAAGATGGATTTGTATCTGGTAGCATTTATTGATTCATCGCGGGTTGCGCCAACCAGCCAAAATTTTCCCGACAGCTCGCCCTCCATGCAGGCGTTTTTGCAGTTGCGAATTGGCACTATATTAGGCGCACAAACCAAACGAAATAAAAGTTTGATTCTTTTTAAACAACTCTTTTGATTTAATTGGTTGTCCTCAAAAGGACAGATTATCAATTAATGGATAGCGCCAACCAGCTGGGTAAAATTTTTACCGACGGCACCGAACTTAATTCAAGATTAGTTCATTCTTGAATAATCAACTCTTTTATTTGAATTAATTGTCCTTAAAAGGACAGATTATTTCCACCTTCTGCTGACTGCTACTCGCCCCCAAGGACGCTTTCCCCCAAACAGCAGAGTTTTCGAAGTCGCGACGAAACAATCGCCACGATGAGGTAAGATGGCGGCTTGCACAAAACCGACGCGATTGTACGCCTCATAATCCGCCATTTTACCTCATCGCGATGATCGCTGTTTGAGAGAGCCTTGCTACTTTCCACCACCAGCTGCCTCTGCACCAGCTCCGCTGCCGTACAAATGAAGGCTCCACAAACTGCAGCAATTTTTAGCCACCGCGGCAGCGAATCGCGGTGGAAAAATCGCCGCTGTGAGATTACATGGCGGCTTATGGGAGCGCACAAACCAACGCGATTAAAATACGCATCGCGTTGGTTTGTGCGCTCCGATAAGCCGCCATGTAATCTCACAGCGGCGATTTTTCCACCGCGATTCGCTGCCGCGGTGGCTAAAAATTGCTGCAGTTTGGTGGAGCCTTCATTAGTACGGCAGCGGAGCTGGTGGATGGTGAAAGTAGCAAGCCTCTCCCAAACAGAGATCGTCGCGATGAAGCAAAATGGCGGATTAAGAGGGCGCACAATCGCGTCGAATTTGTGCAAGCCGCCATCTTACCTCTTCGTGGCGATTGTTTCGCCGCAACTTCGAGAACGCTGCGGTTTGGTGGAGCCTTGAAGCAGCTCCCTGCGACCAGCTCCCTGCGACCTGCTCTCTGCGACCAGCTTCCTGCGACCAGCTCTCTGCGACCAGCTCCCTGCGTCTAGCTCACTGCGACCAGCTACCAGCGCTCCCTCCGCACAGCTTCAATGCTGCCAAACGACTGAAGCAAAAATTTTTCCTAAGTGTGCTTTTTATGCCGTTCTCAGCTGCGTGCGAGACGTACATGGAAAGTCGAATGACATGATTGGTTAAAGTCCCTCTCTAACACAAAGAAGAAGAAGATGATGCAAGACGTTCCTTGCTTCGATTTGAAATCTGTGATAGGAAATTTGGTAAATTTACTCTGCAAAATGACATTATAAGACATCACCTTATATTTGCGTTATTTTCAATAGTTTACTATTGATTGAGAAAAATGTTTGACAATTGAATTGGAGCGCGGTAAAATTTCCGACCGATTGATGAAGAAATCATGTAAATCTATCGTGGATTATTTGAGTTATTCGCGTACAAAACGTACGGTTTTTCGTGACGGTCGCAAAATTTTAGATTTTCATTTGACACCCTACCCTTGCCGTAAGACGTAGTCTACGTCAAAACAGGTTATCAATATAAGTGTATAATACATAATTTCATACTTTAATATGACGTAAAAAGCGCAAAAACGTGAAGCCTTATAAAACATAAAAAGGAAAAAAATCTTCATGCTAATAATATAACATTGCCAAGCGTGGGATTCGAACACTAGTCGTAGCTACTTTGCTATGACAACTTCGATTTCTTAAAAATCAACTCTGAGTAACTTTTTTTCTGTACAATTTTACAAAACCCTGGGTATTCTAGTGATTATGCAGCCGCTTAGTTAGCAACACTGTATTAACTAGAAATTAGGAAAAAAATTAGTATTCTCCATTTAATTCCAACTACCTTTGCTTATCTTTGACAGATACGCATATTTCATCTACAATGTGCAGACTTCTTCAGAGTTTCGTACTAAGTCAAGTGATAAGTACACGACACTGGAGAAGTCTGCACATTGTTGACGAAATAGGCGTATTTGTCAAGATAAGCAAAGCTAGTTGGAATTAAAAGGAAAATACGAGATACACGAATTCGCCTACTACCTCGATTTTATCACCGTCGATCTGAACCCGGCGACTAAAATGGCCAACAGTGATGAAATCTTCTTTTAGCTTGAAGCTATAATAATGTGCTCTCAAGAACAGTGTGAAGTTTGTTCGTGAAGTAACACCCAGCACAGCATGAAACGAGCCCCATTCGATTTTTTCAAGATCTTCATGAAATAAACGCCCATTTTCAAGCAAGATATTCAGCGGAGATAGTAAAGGGTGTATTCGATAAAAATGGCACACAGAAAATCTTTTGTAACTTTTGAATCGTATGAGTAAAAAACCTAGATATTTGAGTAGATCTTATCCATAGTGTATTATTTACATCTGCCAAGTTTTATAGTTATACATTCAGTAGTTCCAGTCATGTCGTCGAAACAAGAAATTGTCCGTGAGAAAATTTTGTGCACTCACAATCAAAATCCAGGGGCGTCCCACCGATGGATAAAAGGCTTGGAATTGTAAATACAACTGTGTCTTGTGTAATAAGAACCTTCAAGGAGCGTCTGAGTGCACAAAGGAAGGAAGGGAGTGGTCGTAAAAGTGGTCCAATGGACAGTAAAATGGCCAGGAAAGTCGTACAACAATTCAAGAACCGTCCAAACATGTCAATTCGAGATGTCGCTAAAAAGTCTAAGGTGTCAGTCGGTTTTGTGCAGAAAACCATGAAGCGTGCTGGGTTACATGTTTAAAAAGTGCAAAAAGCCCCAAACCGGAATGAAAAGCAATACATCACTGCGAAAACCCGCGCCCGGAAACTTTACACGAAGCTGCTCACCAAATCCGGTTGCATCGTGATGGATGATGAAACATACGTCAAGGCCGACTTCCGTCAACTTCCTGGGCAAGAATATTTCGTTGCCAAGTCGAAGTTCGATGTTCCGGAGGATGTTCGAAAGAAGAAACTATCGAAATTTGCAAAGAAGTTTCTAATCTGGCAGGCGATTTGCGGATGTGGTGAAATAAGTGCTCGCTTCATCACTTCCGGAACAATAAACGGTACGATTTACACGGGAGAGTGCCTTAAGAAGCGTCTCTTGCCATTCATTAAGAAGCACAAAGGATCAACTCTGTTTTGGCCTGATCTAGCCTCCTGCCACTACGCTCGAAACGTATTGGAGTGGTACCGAGCCAACGGAGTCAATTTTGTGCTACCAAATTCACCGGAACTTCGTCCAATTGGAAAATTCTGGGCAATTATGAAAACGGAACTTTGCAAACATGCCAAAACTATAAAAACAGAGCTAGAATTGAAGAAAATTTGGGTAAAAACAACAAAAACACTGGGAAAAACGGTTGTACAAAAGCTGATGGGTGGAGTGAAAAGGAAGGTGCGGGCATTTGGGATGGGAGACGAAATTGAATAAAACAAATGTTTTAAATCAAAACTCATTAGTAGTTCTTCATTCCCTGAAAATTTCAAGAAAATCCGATAATCAGTTTAATTTTGATGAGTATATATGTGTGTGCCATTTTTATCGAATACACCCTTAAGTTTTGATTTTCGCCATGCACGTGCAAATTTTGATGCGTTGCTCCTCTTCCTTCGACGATATTTTGATAACTGAAGTGCTAATCTCAAAATCAAACAAGATGCATGTTGCTACACGCACAAATCTTCAAAATGAGGAGTGTGCAAAATTTTGTAATGCACGATGAAAGGAAATGCGTCAAGTGTCAGTCGACCAAATTTTGATCGAAACACCCTTTAGAAAAGTTGACAACGTGGTGAGTTTATTCAAATCGAATTTATCTAAGCCTACTGATCACGGACTACTCGATCCACTAAAAAAAAATAAATAGTGATTTTAGATCATCTAAATATGAAATAAATTTAACTCAATGTTCAACATCACATTCTGATAAAAAGCCTAGATGTGAGAAGGAACTGATGAAGACGTTCCCTCCGGTACACGCGAACAAATCCAAAATTCGAGCGAACTTCTTTAGTAGGTTGAAAACTGATGGTCTTCTAGATGATGTAATTAAAATCTTGAGCAAAGCAGTAATAAATTGGTTCATTTAAAGTGAAATAATTTGAAAAACTTGGGAGTTTTAGACCTATTTCCTAACAACTGATTAAAACACTCACCCCTGATTAAGCCGTTTCCTTCCTTCCATCTAGACTGTAAAAAATCAATTCATTTTTCAATGTTTCCACTTTCTGGTCCCTTCTTCTTGCTTCGACACAGCCAGAACATTTAAATACCCAACATTTTACACAGTCTCCGTTTTCGATATGTTTTCCGTAATCTGAACAGTTCATCATACGGTGAATCTTTGACCTTAACTTCAAAGGCTATTCTGTTCAAAATTTACATCAATACACGTTCCATCTTCCATAATCAAATCTCTGAGAAATTTCTTTCTCTAAACTGAAAACCGATTTCTCACCAACTAGAGATGTGCAATCTTGGTTCCTAAAAATAACCTAACATTAACACCCATTCACCAGGGGGCCGGAAATCGGTCTGCTGAACCAGAAAACGAATCTCCCAGCTGGAGGTTTGTCACCTGAAAACTCCCAGCTAATTAACACCATTTTTTTTCTGTCAAAAAACCCTTAGGCAACCTAGAAGAAAAAAAACCAGCTCCAAGCGTGTTGTTGGAAGCATACCATAAGTTAATCCATTAGACTGACCCGCAAGCGAAAGATTCGACAAAAGATATCAATTTTCTCCCGTAATGGCACATGTTGTCGGTACGCGCATGGCACTTTCCTTGGGCCAGGGGGAAATATTTCTCCTCCGGGTCGCAGCGATCATTGACTGAGGGCGAGCAAAAAAAAAAAAGAGACATATGACCGGTGGATCGATGGACAAAGAAGGCCATTAGGAGCCGCGCGTTGTCCAGGTGACAAATGATGACCGGTGGCTATGACAACGTAGGGAAGGAGAAGGAGATGGATCTGGGTGTTCTTGCCTCTTATATGGCTTGGAAAGGTGCAATAGTTACGAAACAAGCCCTCTCTTTAAGAGCCTAATGAGCGTGATTTTGCTGCATTGTTAATGATGAATACACAAAAAAAGAAATTCAATTAACTACTCGGAAAAATTCCAAAATGGCGACCAACCTCACTGCGGAAGCAGGACAGCACCATCAAGCCAAGGGATATTTTAACGCCCTCTTGTACCGTTGCGTCGTCGTCGTCGTCGTCGTCGTCTTCGAGCGAGTTATTGTCAGTGGCGGGTGCGTGACCGATTCTTCACTTTGTCTCGATCGCCGCCGACTTGGATCTCAAGGGGTGAGAACACGGCCGGGGTGCGAATATCAGACCTGTTTGTTCACATGGCCTGCCCAAGCCAAGCCCAAAAAGTACGCAACTGTCCAATGAACGAAACTCTCATTACTCATGCGTACGAGGAAGCGAAAATGAACGAACTGAAAAAAAATTGCCCGGTTGGAACTCGTTTTCGCGCATAGCCGGTTGTTGCAAGTGGATTTTTTAAATTGCAACCTCAAAAAAATGGATGTTGTGCGCAAGAGTAGTTGGAGCTCATCAAAGCAGGCAGGGATCGATACTAAATTGCCCCGAAACGCTGTCAATCGGCCGGAATTGTCACCCGAAAGCCGGAATTGTTGCGTGATTGCCAAAACACATTCCGGTTGCCGTCGCAATTAACAGCTGGTGGGTAATCCGCTTCTTTTTCGGCACCTTTTCCATAAACCAGCGAACTTTACGAGACGAAAAGTACTAATCTTCTTTGATTAAATTATTATTTACACGAGCATAAAAGTGCATTCGCCCATTAACCTTTCGCGAGGCCTACTTGGTTTTGGATTTTGGGGTGCGTGTGAGAGCATCTTCCTTCTTTCATGTGTGCTTCCTTGTGGCTGGTCGGACGATCAGGTGTCACTTCTTCGCAGCTTCCATTATCAACGGTGAAGTTTTATCGAATCGCAGCAGGTCATCCAAGCGAGAGAAAAAAAAACAAATTATGAAAAAAAAAAACAAGCAGTGAAGGAAAAATTATTCCGAGGGCACCACTTTCGCACGGCGGAATTTTAATGAGGCGTTACTTTATTGGACAACTTTGGGCTGACATCGGCGGCTCACGTGTTTATCTCACGATTGGTTTTCAGGTGCTTTTCGGTCAGTCCTCAGTTGGCAGGCTTCTGGCTATCGCAGGCAATCAGTTAGGATAATAAACTGTAAAAGCTTACCACTAAATCAGGCGAGGTGCATCACGGCGATACAAGCAGAATTTACCATACCGGGTAGATTAAAAGATAATAGTAAATAAATATCATACCACATTGAAATTTGATAAATCAAATTAGCAACCCTTTTCATAATAGCTGAACCTATAAAACTGTGTAAAAATCTGCGTCAGTTTCGGTTTTGAAGGTATTTGAAATTGAAAGATTGACGTTTGAAATTCGTTGATCCTGTCACTTCAGAAAACTGACGCTGACACAGCTTTTAGGCTTCAGATTAAAAAGTCTCGCTTCGACAAGCTGGACAAGTCAACAAAAAGTTGGAAAGTGGTATGCGGATGCGACACAGAAAGTGCATGTCGTCGTTTTTTTGCCTTTGGGAATTTTCTTCTGAAATTCAGGGAAATTTTCTGAACGTCTGAGATGTTCACTGTTCGCTTCTGGAAAGTCTTGTACTCCTACAAGTTTCCGAATCTTTTGAGTAGTTCTCTTTACATATGGGAAGTTTCATGAACTTAGGAGAATTTTTCCGGACTTTTAGAAAAATCAACAAATTTTTGAAAAGCTTTAAACATTTCTGGAAAGTTCTCGGACTTGTGGAATGTTCTCTCATTTCCAGGAAAATTTCCTGAACTTGATGAAAATTCTGAAATTCTTGAAAATTCCCTGAACATCTTGGGTACTTCTATAAACTTCTGCGATATATTCAAAAAAATTTTGATAGGTTTTGTGAATGTCTGGGAAGCTCTCTGAATTTCTGGAGAGTTGCATGAACTTCTGAGAAGATCCTTCATTTTTGGAAAGTTCCCAGAACTCATGTGAAGCTCCCTGCATTTATGGAAAATTCGATGAATTTCTGGAAAATACCCTGAATTTCAGCGAAGTTGCTGAACTGCTGGGAAGAACTCTGAACTTCGGGGAAGATCTTTTGATTTCTAGAAATTTCCCTGATTTTCTTGGATGTTCCCAAAACATCCAGGAGAATTGAAAAACTTCTGGGAACTTCGGACCGTAAGTCTTCAGGATGGCTTCGCTAAATTTTCTCAGGGTCAGTAAGCTGATTGACTCTCCGATCCTAACTTTTTCATCGAAAGAACTAGCTGAGGAAGCAGACGCCAACATCCGTAAGGCTTCAGTGAACTTTTGGAACGGGCTCAGGTCAACTTTCACAGCTGCACTACAACATAGTTGAAAAAAAGCGATCAGATGATTTTAAGTGTTGCATAATATCCAGGAACATCTCCCTTGGCATGTGGAAACTACACAGAAAATGCATGTCGTCGTAGGTTGGCGTGTCGCTAAAGTAGTCCTAGAACAGCTTCTGATGACCGAAACAAAATCACAGTCGACATTGGGGCGTCTTCCAGGACGTGACCCTCTCTGTTTCGACTCTTGTTGCCAAATTGCAAATTAGCATTATCTAATATCGTTCAAATGAAATGCATACATTCACACACATGACAGGATGACAGGTGTTGGTGGGTTTGACAATACGAAATACAACACCGGTGCGGGGTTCGCAGAGTTGGTCTATTTTAGTTGGTTCTTTTTAAGTTTTGCTGATGCAAATCAAGTACATTTGTTCTTCAAAATAAGAAAAGCAGATCATGATATTTATCATGAATGTGTTGTGTTTTCATGTTATAATTATGCACCATGAACAATATTCATGATTCATGATCATGAACTATTTGTCCGCCGGAATGAAACCATGAATAAATCGGGTTAAGACTCTGAGCTTGGTTGCTGATTCTGAAAACATTATTCCTGAATCTGGTAAATCTACTTTAACGACTCTAAATGTAAACAAAAAAAAATCCGACGTTAGGATTCGAACCTAGTGTTGACGCAAAGAGCTGTGATATTACATGGTGGTTGTATTAACTACGCTATTGCTATTCTTGAATAAATCCTTGGTTAATGAAGCTGATAACACAAATTTAGAGTAGAGGTAAACCAAAGCTTCCTAAGTTCATGACTCGCATCTGTCAGTTTAATCATGCAATCATGCATTAAAGTCATGAATTCATAAAATGAGTTAAGAGTTAAGTTTCATGATTTTTTATTCATGAAAACAGAGATGGATTTGTTTCCGTGAATAAAGTTGTTTCAAAAATAAATCACCGCTGAAAATGCCCTTACGCGAAGCCTACCATCTTTAACGTTTGTTTGTTTTTCAACGAAGCATCCCGTTTGTTGTCAGTGAGAGTAAGTGAAATCTATCTATGTATATAAAAATGAATTTCTGTCTGTCTGAGTCTATTAGGTTCTAGGAAAACTACTGAACCGATCGGCGTGAAATTTTGTATGCAGTGGTTTTTTGGGGCTGGAAAAGGTTCTTATGATAGTTAGAGAACCTCCCTTCTCTGTAAATGGGGGCTCCCATACAAATGATACACAAATTTCAACCAAACATAAGAACTATACCTACACCCAAAAGTTGAAATTGTAGCAAAAAATGCAATTGCAGTTTTTGCAATCATATCTTGAGAAATCCGCATGATTCTGAAAAGGCAACTTTGCTCATCATGATCCACAAAACTTTTTATGGTATAAACAAAGCCATGCGAGTGTGTGCAAGCGGTTATCGCTGTGTGCTCAGTGCCTCGACAGTCGCAACAACCGTTGGGTTTTTGTTCAACCGTCAACAACTTCTCAATATGGGTGAGACAATGACACAGAACGCCGCTACGCTGTTGCTATTCCGCTGTCATGTGTTCTATTTTTATTTTCACTCGTCATCACACTCCCATCTGCCTCTCATCAAGTCACCATGCGTATGAAATAAACGAAGACATGTAAGTGTGTGCGACCGACATTTGCTTCATTGTTGTAACGTAGAGTGCCTCGACAACTGAAGTAACTGTAGGGCTTTTATTCCATTCACCTCAACTTGATATGGTGACATGATTGTTACAAGCAAGAGCCGTCACGCTGAGGGCCACGGTTCCAATCTTAGATGCGAATCGAGACCTGTTTTTTTTGTGAGCCATTGAATTTAGTACTACTAATCAACTGCCCAACATCACGCACACATTGAATTTTTCTAAGCGAATTGATGTGTTGCTTTTTTGCCCACGACCAATGTTGCATTTTTTCTCCAAGTTACGATCCATTACGAGAAATGAAACCAAATCATGCGAAATTGCATTACAATCTTGCTTTTTTATTTTGGGTGTACTGCTTTGCAAATTTGTAGGCAATGGTTTTCGGGTCCGGGAAAGGATCTTATGATAGTTCTAGAAAGGGTGCTCCCAAACAAATGAAACGCAAATTTCATACAAACATGAGAACTATCCCTACTGCTATGGGAAGGCCCATTAATTATGTCACGCAGTAAGGAAGAAGGGTGGGTCGGGAAAAGGTGACGATCCATACAACAAAATTTGAAGGTCCATACAAAAAATGTGACAAGGTGGGGGGTGAGGGGGGGTGGTTATAGGAAGTCATTTTTTGCGTGACGTAATTAATCGACGTTCCTTATGCAAATTTGTATGCAGGGGGGGGGGGGGAGTTTTCGGGTTCGGAAAAGGATCTTATGATATTTCGTAATCCCTCCCCCTTCTGGAAGGAGGGGGGGTCCCATGCAAATGAAACACAAATTTCTGCATATCTCTAGAACTAATCAAGCAAACGGAAACAAATTTGGCGTGTGGGGATTTTTGGAGGCAATCAATATGTCTATGGTTGTTTGATGTCCATCCCTCATCTGGAAGGAGGAGCACTGATACAATTGTAGCAGAAATTTCTGCATAACTCGAGAACAATCAAGCAAAGAAACCAAATTTGGCATGTTGGGGTTTTTAAAAGCACGATTTTTTGTATGGTTTAGTTCGGGAATTTTGGAAATGGAAGGGGGGGGGGTCATACTATTGAAACACATATTTCAACCAAACATGAGAATTATAAATGCAACTAAAACAAACAATGTGGATATCACGGATGAGAAGCCTGTTCTGATCGATGTTTTAACCCCTCTTATGCAATAAAATATGTTAACAAAACTCATTTAAAAAAACAACCATAAACGCGCCAATTCTATTGAATTCTCATTCATTTAGTCGCAAACGTCGCAGCTCTCGCATCGGGTTCAGCTAGTAAGAAATACACATTACCAATCTAAAGATCAATGACAAACTAGAAATTTGGTTATGTACGTCTGTCTCATAACCTGCCAGTAGACGAGTTTGTAATCATCGACATCAATCGACATTTTTTGGTTAAAAAAAGTTCTAGAGAAGATTGGTAAATAGAAGAAGGCGAGTTGAGGAAATTGACGTTTGTAGGAAATCGTGATCTGCCTTATTTTATTTCCCCTTCGTACACATGCATGGAATCGTACTCATACATTATTGTTAGTTTATTACGAACTGTGGAGCTGAAGAAAACATTTTTATGCTTGGAAAGCAATCCGCATGCTTTTAATAAGTCCCTTCAATTGTGAATTTTATTCCATAGCTATGAAATTTTTTGAGTCTAATACTCGTTTCTGAATGTATGTTTCGATAGATCAGAAGTAAGCAGAGGGATTAACGTCTAAATATTGGCAGTTCTAATTGTAGATTACAAACAGCTTCATCAAATGTCCCGGGTGCCTAATAAACTGTTTGAAATCCGTCCCGTACTCTTACACATTTTATCACTTGAACATATTTTTACAGAAAAACAGACAGATGCATCGTATAATTTAAAAATGGATCTGTAGAGAAAAAATTTATAAAAAATTGTTAGTATCTTCCATTTAATTCCAACTACCTTTGCTTATCTTCGACAGATACGCGTATTTCGTCTACAATGTGCAGACTTCTTCAGTGTCTCCTACTAATAAAAAAAATATTGTTGTCACGTACGAGTTGATAATGTTCATCTAGTGAGAAATATAAAACACATGTCTATAATAGAAAATCTGCGGGAAGAAACTGAAGGAAGGAATAAAATTTACAGTTGATTACACTTCCCTTTAGGATAGTTTTTACCCAAACTCATAACACGGTTTGAAAACCTAAATACAAACTACTGCATAAACGTTTCAATCTCTTCTTACAAACATATCCCTACGTAAACAGTTATTAAAAGTAAACTTTGCAAGCATTCTAATGCAAACGTGTTTCCCCTTACGGTACTCAACCAAAGCTATCAAATGCGCTGGGAACGAAGAAAAGAAGAGTTCGTGATCCGGTAAATCACCCACTCTGCGTTCATCGCGAAATACTAGCCTGCTCCACGGGAGTTATCTTCGTGACTAGTATGCGGATTGCGGCCCGAAATCCGTGCTCAGTCAATTAAGAAGAGGCAAACTTCAAGAGCGGATATCGATTCTAATTATGCGATCATGTCTCGTTTGATGTGTTTGCATTTGGTTTCGAAGATGAAGAGGGTGGTCTCACGACTAGAAACCGTCCCTCGCAGCAGGTTGAGAAATGCACCATGGCAACGCATGGCACATTTAGTTGAATTTGAAAAATTGTCGTGCAAAACTGCGTGCATATAAATTCACTTATCAGTTCAATAAATAATACTTCCCGGGTCTTTGCCACTTAGCCCAAAAAGGATCTCATTAATCTGGGTCAGCGTATAATTTACGAGCCCGGCAGACTGATCTTGTTCCTGCGGCTGTGTACACATATTTTGCTCTCCTTTCTCACCCCACACAAAAAGCCGGCCAAAATCGAAAATGTTCCTCTCAATCCCCGAAATAAAAGAATCGAGCTAACAGTCCTTTTTGGATCGTAAATAAAAACTGGCTCTAGCAGCAGACTTCGGCAGACGACGATAAACGACAAACCTGACGAGGGCGAGGGCCAGACCGGACGAAGTAGACCTTGGTTGGGTTGCCATGCACACGAAACACAACTTTTCGGCAGCAACAACAACATCGGGAGCAATAAACGCCATTTTATTGCACCGGGTTCGCTTGGATTGCTTGTGCTTTGGCAAAGAGCAGTGGGAGAGCACTGCATTGGTGCAATGACAGCATCCCAAAGTTGCACGACAGCCAGCCAGCCAGCAAAAGGTGATTGACTTGTTGGTCACTTTTTGGGGCTGGTCCTGGTAGAGCTGGTTTTGAGTTCGGTTTGCGATTCGAGGCGGTAAGGCCTGGTTATAGGTGTGCTGCAGGCGTGACGTGATGGTCAGGATCGATCGATGGTGATGATTCTGCTGATTATGGGATTTTACAGCATGTTATGGATGATGTAATTTTAACATTGCGGATGTTGTACGAAATTCCCGGCCAGTGGTCGAAGTTGTTTTGCAGGTTTGAAACTGATGTGAAAATGGCATGCTGAGTATGACACTTGATTATTTTTTTTTCTCTAAAATGAAGACTCAAAATGAAGACAACCTTCAGCGATAGACCAACTGCTTATGTTCATTCGTCGATTGTTTTTTTGGTATCACCGGTGTTCTTATCAATATGAATATCCAATGTCATCTTGGTGAGGATTATTTTGAGTATCAAATGAAGTTAGACCGTTTTCATTTTCATAACATGTGTTTATTGGAACTAGCTCATATCGATAAGAACAAAAAACTACAAGTTGTAATTGGGAATATTCCAATTAATCAATTTTGTTCAAAATGAAATTAGAATTTTTATGAACATTTCTGACTTCGACAATTCCGGGCTGGTAAGTCAAACTGCAATGAGTATCAAAGAACGTGAACATTTATCATCGAAGCATAATAAATTGATATATTCATTGTTCATTTGTTCTTGACATCTGTGTTTTTCAATTCAAACATAATTCATCTTCACTGCTCTACGGCTCCGTAAAGTGTTGCACACGCCTGAGCCTAACAAATAAAAGAAATGACTAAAAAAAAAATCTTCACAGCTTCACGACGCTCTTGATTGCGTTTGATAAAAAGTGAATAAAACCAAACGCTGGTTGTTGCCAACCCTGGAGTATCGAAAGCGTGAGTGACAACGCAATAAACAAATTGAAGAAAATCAATTGTTAATATTCACACAATAGTGGAAAGAAATTGATTTGTTAAAGCGCAGACAGACGTTCAACTTCATCTCATTTACCTGTCTAAAAGCATGGCTTCCCCCTAAATATCAAGTAGCAATTAGCATACAGATGGCGCCACAGATTTGTTTTTATTGGCGGCGCTACTGTGCCAATTGATTCCCACGTAATCGGATTTGAAATTTTACACATCAAATTTGAATTAACTTGTTCGAGCATGAATGTCACTAGAAGAATAAGTTAGATGTGATTGTAAAAATCGTATTATTTTGAATTCTAGAGGGTTTGAGCTATTTAGTGGAATGTCTGTAACTAGAAATTAGAAGAAAAATTAGTATTCTTCATTTAATTCCAACTACCTTTGCTTATCTTGACAGATACGCGTATTTCGTCTACAATGTGCAGACTTCTTCAGTGTCTCGTACTAATAACTCGACTTATTATTTTATTTTTTGATGTTGTCAAAACTGATTATGGTCAAAACTGATAAAGGATGCTGAAATCCTTCCTCGAAAGCATGGACTGGGTGGTGGCGAACAGATTGGATGCGCTGCTAGAGAGCATCGAAGGGGGAAAATATGGAGCCCTTTCAGGTTTTCTGCAAAACGATAATTTGAAAAAAAAAAAAAAAGTTTGCGATACAGAATTTCAAGGCAGAATCAAAAACTCAGGCAAAACACAAAACTAAAACAATTGGGAGATCAACAATATACTCAAGAGTCTGAATCCTGCCTACAGACTATTGCGAATATATAAATACACTTTCCTTCTTAAATAAAAAGAACATACGGTAAATTTTTGCTTGTTTAATTTTCAAATAAGGTAAATAAACAAGTAAATAACAGAGTAAACACCATTTTCATTTCTTTCTGCTCAATTTAACGCAGGGTTAGCGTGTTCTCAACCATTTTCCTTAGCACTACTCAAAAGCTTCTGCACAATGCTATCTGCTACCTTTTTTACCACTTTAACAGCCGAATTCCGGTCAGAAATGCACTTAAAAGAAAATAAATTTATGAAGAGATTTTCTTAATTTCTTATTTTAGAATTCTTGTGACATTTAAAAAGACTTTTTTTGACGTTTGAAAAACAAAAAATAAAAAGACAACGGAAGCAGAAACATATATTTGTTGAGAGACGGAGGATACCATACAGAGCCATGACTTCTTATTTAAGGACTGCAAGGCAACCGAAAATTGAATTTTACAGCTCACTGTAAGACACGGAACCCCGTCGAACAAATAACCACTTGAAGATATTTAGGATGAGAATCTGAATAATGAAGGTCATAACGTAATTCAAGAAGACGAGCAATTTGGCCATGATGATGATAATGATGGGCTCTTACACATAGGAAGATGGGAAAGGGAAAATATTGTACATAACGATTTCTATTGATAAAAGCATTATCATAGCAATATGACTGTACTTCAATATATTGTCATACCACTTTCAGGGTTCAATAAAGAGTATAATCAGCATAAAAGTGAAGCTTCTATTCATTTAATAATAAGGTATTTTTACCTCACCACTGCTTGGAACTTCAAGGAACTTGAGGAAAGGTCTTCCGAGAACTTAAGGGACGTACAATAATTTCAGAGAAGATCTTTAGGGAAGTTCTTCAGGGAAGTTCATCCTAACGGGTGTCCACTAAAAAATGAGAATGATTTCGATACTTTTCCATCAGAACAAAAACGGCCGCATAGAAATGTCACTTTAGATGAATTAATCGTTGCACTCTCCAGAAAATTTTCATACACTCTTATTTCACTCTAACATGTTCAGTCGTGTTCAGCATGCCGTCGAAACAGGAAGAACTGCGCGCGCGCGTTGTACAATTCTTTCAAGCGAACGAAGATCGTGGAAAAAAATACACGGTGGACCATTTTTGTCGTGAAAAAGTTCCGGTATCCACCGTATACCGTATCCTGGCATGCATGAGAGTAACCCGGAAGAAAGGTTGCGGCCGTCCAGCGAAAATAATGAATGAGAAAACGCTCCGCTCGCTGCGCAGCATGTTCAACAACAAGGATTCGGTAAGTCAACGGGAAGCAGCCCGAAAGTTCCATTGTTCGAAGTCACTCATCTGCAAGACGCTAAAGAAAGAAGGAATAGTGTGTAGAAAGAAAACCAGATCCCCAGAGTACACAGATGAGCAGATTCAAACCGTGAAATCCCAATGCCGCTGGATGACTCGAAATTACGGCGGAAAATCTTTCGTTCTGGACGACGAAAGCTACTTTCCTCTTTCGAAGTCTCAGATACCGGGAAACGACCGATTCTACACTAAGGACAAATCTACTACTCCTCCAAAAGTAATGTATAAGTTCAAGCACAAATTTGAATCGAAGGTTATGTTATACATCGTAATATCCGATAAGGGAATTTCGAAGCCGTGGTTCAAACCAAGCGGTTTGGCCATCAACCAGGAGGTGTACCAAAGAGAGTGTTTGCAGAAAATACTCATCCCATTTCTTAAACAACATCACTCGGATGGCAAATACGTGTTTTGGCCGGACAAAGCATCATCGCACTACGCAAAAAAAACGCTAACGTTTTTGGAGAGCCAAAATATACCATATGTCCCAAAAGACCGGAATCCGACAAATTTGCCACAGTGCCGTCCTATCGAGGATTTCTTCGGTCTTTTGAGCTCCATGGTATACAAGGATAATTGGAAGGCCAAGAACACCAAGCAACTTACCAACAGGATCAAAAGCTGCATCCGAAAAATCGATGTGGCTGCCGTCCAACGGTCATGTTCCAGCATAACGACTAAGCTGCGCCACTGGCGGACCACGGACCATATGACAATATTCACTAAACTTAGTTTGAAGATTTAAGTTGACCCTTTTAATAAAATAAATCAGTTTGAACAAAACTTCACTGGTATTTTTTTCCTGACCCATTCTTTTCGTTCTCATTATTTAGTGGACACCCGTTAGTACTTCAACTAAATTCTTCTGAGAATTTCAGAAAAGTCTATCCGTGAACTTCTATGGAATACTTCTAAGAGCTTCAGTGAAATTCTTTCGAGAACATTAGCGACTTTTTTCGGAGAACTTTAAAGAAGTTCTCAAGAAAACTAAAGAGAATTGAATTAAGGGTAGATCTTTTCAAAACTTCAAGAAAGCTCTTCCAAGAATTTTAGGAAAGTTTTGTAGATAGCTTTAAAGAAGATCTGTACAGAACTTTACAGGAAAGTTTTTCTGAGAACGTAAATAAATTTTTTCCAAAAACTTGAGGAAAGTTCTTCCAAAAACTCGAGAAAAATTCTTCCATGATCTTGGACAAATTTCATCCAAATACTTCTAGGAATTTCTTCCGAGAAGTTAAAGAAAGTTCTGCAGAGAATTCCAGAGAAGATCTTTACAAAACTTTAAAGAAATTCATCTGAAAACTTTAGGGATATTCTTCCGAGAACTTCAAAAAATTTCTATCAATAACTTCAGGTAAGTTCTTACAAGAATTGGAGGGAAGTTCTTACTAAAATTTTAATGAAATTCTTCGACTTCGACTTCAATGAAATCCTTCCGTGAACCTTGCGGAAGTTTTGCCGAGAAGTTCAAGAAAATTCTGCCGAAAACTACTGGAAAGATCTTCCAAGAACCGTTATGAATTTCTTCCGAGAACATCAGGGATGTACTTCCGAGAACATCAGGAAAGCTCTCGAGTGCGAATTATTAGGAGAAACTTCCCTAAGTTTTCAGGACAATCTTCCCTGAGTTCATCTGAAGAACTTTCATACAGTTCTCTGAAGAACTTCTCTGAAGTTTTTTGAAGAAATTTTCTAAATTTCCTTGAAGTTCTGTAAAGAAATTTCTTAAAGTTATGTGAAAAATTTCCCTTGGAAGAACTTTCCTGATGTTCTCGAAAGAATTTCCCTGAAGTTCTCAGAAGAACTTTCCTGAAGTTTTTGGAAGAACTTCCCTGAAGTTCTGGGAAGAACTTCCCTGGAGTTCTCGGAAGAACGCCCCTGAAATTTTCGGAAGAACTTTCCAGAAGTTCTTGGAAGAATTTTCCAGAAGTTCTCGGAAAAACTGACCTGAAGTTCTCTGAAGAACTTCCCCGAAGTTTTTAGAAGAACTTCTAAGAACTTCCCTGAAGTTCTCGGAAGAACCAACCTGAAGTTCTCAGAAAAACTCCCCTGAAGTTCTTGGAAGAACTAACCTGAAGTTCTCAGAAAAACTCCCCTGAAGTTCAGGGAAGAACTTCCCTGAAGTTTTCGGAAGAACTTCCCTGAAGTTTTCGGAAGAACTTCCCTGAAGTTCTCGGAAAAACTTCCCTGAAGTTCGCGGAAGAACTTCCCTGGAGTTCTTGGATGAATTTCCCTGAGGTTCTCGGAAGAACTTCTCTGAAGTTCTTGGAAAAACTTCTTTGAAGTTCTCGGAAGAACTAACCTGAACTTCTCGGAAAAACTCCCCTGAAGTTCTCGGAAGAACTTTACTGAAGTTTTTGGTAGAACTTCCCTGAAGTTCTCGAAAGAACTTCCCTGAAGTTCTCGGAAAAACTTCCCTGAAGTTCTTGGATAACTTCCCTTGAGTTCTTGGAAGAACTTCTCTTAAGTTCTCGAAAGAACTTCCCCGAAGTTTTCGAAAGGTTTTCCCTGAAATTTGTTTGTTGAAAGAACGTCCCTGAAGTTTTCGGAAGAACTTTCCAGAAGTTCTTGGAAGAATTTTCCTGAAATTCTTGGAAATATTTCCCTGAAGTTCTTGGAAGAACTTCCCTGAAGTTCTCGGAAAAACTGCCCTGAAGTTCTCGTAAGAAATTCCCTGAAGTTTTTAGAAGAACTTTCTTGGAATTCTTGGAAGAACTTCCCTGAAGATCTCGGAAGAACTAACCTGGAGTTCTCGGAAAAACTCCCCTGAAGTTCAGGGAAGAACTTCCCTGAAGTTTCTCGAAAGAACTTCACAAGTTCTCGGAAAAACTTCCTGAAGATTGTTTGAAGAACTTCCCTAGAGATTCTTGGAAGAACTTCCTGAAGTTCTCGGAAGAACTAACCTGAAGTTCTCAGAAAAACTCCCCTGAAGTTCAGGGAAAAACTTCCCTGAAGTTTTCGGAAGAACTTCCTTGAAGTTCTCGGAAAAACTTCCCTGAAGTTCGCGGAAGAACTTCCCTGGAGTTCTTGGATGAATTTCCCTGAAGTTCTCGGAAGAACTTCTCTGAAGTTCTTGGAAAAACTTCTTTGAAGTTCTCGGAAGAACTAACCTGAAGTTCTCGGAAAAACTCCCCTGAAGTTCTCGAAAGAACTTTCCTGAAGTTTTTGGTAAAACTTCCCTGAAGTTCTCGGAAAAACTTCCCTGATGTTCTTGGATAACTTCCATTGAGTGCTTGGGAGAACTTCTCTGAAGTACTCGAAAGAACTTCCCCGAAGTTTTCGAAAGGTTTTCCCTGAAATTTGTTTGTTGAAAGAACTTCCCTGAAGTTCTCGTAAGAACTTTCTTGAGGTTCTTGGAAGAACTTTCCTGATGTTCTCGAAACAATTTTGCTGAAGCTCTGGGAAAAACTTTCCTAAAGTTCTCAGAAAAACTTTTCTGAAGTTCTCGGAAGAACTTTCCTGAAGTTCTTGGAAGATTTCCCTGAAGTTCTCTGAAAAACTTCCCTGAAGTCCTCGAAAGATTTTCTCTGAAGTTCTCAAAAGAACTTCCCTAAATTTCTCGAAAGATCACAGTGCTGGGAGCAACTCAAAGACTGAGTAAAAATTGGTCGACTACAAATTGGTGTATTTCTGTTAAAAATGCATTAAAAAAAACCTGAAAAGCTGCATTTGAAAGTTGAGTGTATATACAATGGTTGCTATGATGAGTTTTCACCGTTTGCTCTCAGTTTTCAAAATGACGTCCAAACAACAAGGGCAGCGTGGCAATATTTTGCTCACGCAGCAAGGGAATCCAACGATTTAGCACGCCAAGTTAGCAAAATTGCTGGATGTAGCCAAATAGACCGAGACAAACGTTTTTAAAGTGTTCGGGGAGCGTCTGTTGACCGCCAAGAAGTTTGAAAGCGGTGGCAATCGTAATCCGGGCGTGGCAGCGAAATCCTAACCTCTCTACCCGGGACGTCGCTGGCAAGCTCAATGTCTCCCAGACTAATGCAAAGTGGGCCAAGAAACTAACCGGGTTGTCGATGTTTAAGAAGGTGAAGGTGGCGAACAAACAAAACACGTCGTCAAAACAGCGGTCCCAAAAGCTGTCTACGAATATGCTCACAAAGTTCGACTGTGACGTCATAGAAGACGAAATTTTTTTGAAGGCGGATTTCAAGCAGCTACCGGGACAGGAGATTTATACCGCATCAATTCAAGGGAAAGTGTCAGAAATTTTCAAAACCATCAAACTTTTTAAGTTCCCGAAAAAATACCTCGTCTGGTAGCACGAGTGGTCTAAAAAGCGGCACTTTCATAACTACGGGATCCATCAATCAACAGATCCACGTCCAGGAGTACTTGAAATAGCGGCTGCTACCATTCCTATAGCAAAACAATAGACCTGTGCTGTTCTGGCCGGACTTGGGACGCTGCAACTATGGAAAAAAGGCAATCGAACGGTACGATGCGAGCAACGCGGTTGTGGTACCCAAAGTCCCAACGAGATATAGATATACGGTGTATAATAACTTTGAGTTCGATGACTTTAATATCGACGTAACAAAGCGCTAAGTAGGTAAAGCCTGTGATAAAACATGAAATGGAAAAAAATATTCTCATGCTAAAATATAACGTTGTCAAGCATGCGAATGTTCAAGGTTCTTGGCACGTGAGGTTTGTAGGTATGCTAAGCCAACTTTAATTGTTGAAAAGTCAACTCTGAGTATCTATGATATGCTTCCCTTTGGCAGTGAAACCACAATCTTGTACAAAAAATTCATTGTCATGAAAAAGAACACGTTTTGCATGGTTGGTTGGTTGGTGTAAAGTAATTTCAACATTATTTAGAACAACCCTTTAAATCTTGCCCTGTGCTTTTTTTTTTCAAATGTATGGAACCATGTTTTAAAGAACACTTATAGAGTATTAATCACTTGCAGCAGTGAAAAGGGTATTTTAAACTCGATCGTTGGCCAGAGTAAGAGAAATCAAACCGCTACGAACTTGGCATGTTTTTCAAAACGTTTATATTACAGTTATAATATAGTTATAAAACATATATATAAATTATTCTAAAAAGATGTTTTGTGTATTGCTTGGGGTCGACCTTATGATGAGACCACTGTGAAAAATTTAATGGTAAGGGTTAAGCGGAAGGGACAGCAGTTCGGATTTGGCAAACTTAAAGAATAAACGAACATTTTTTCCTTTAAACTATCTTTGAACTACCAAAAAAAAAAATAAGATGATTTTTGTTTTATGTATTTTTACTCCCGCTCATATATTAGTTTTATTTGAGAGGTAAGCGGGTGAGCTATCGTTCAATTGAAAAGAACGGTAGGTCACTCGTTTATCTCGGTGAACAAGTTCTTTAGCTCAGTTCATTAGCAGATTGCCCATCACTTACAAGAGAGTAAGTTAAAATGCAAGCGCCGTGTGCGACTATGTTATGAGCGCAAATCATAACGACCAGTACGGTTGTCAGTGCTGCAATAATACAATCATTACGACTTCAGACATCATGACACCTCTAAGCGCAACCGTGGCAACGGAATAAACAAATCGAAGTAAGCAATTGAAGAAATAATATCGAAAGTTGGCTCTAAAGTATACAAACTTTGACCAGATAAGATCAAATTATAGCTAAAAGAATAAGTTCCTAATTGTGATCTTAAAAATCGTGTAATCTTTTTTTATTTTGTGTTGTCAGAACTGATGAATTGAGCGTCAACGACCTCAACTGTTGCTACACTGGTGCCATATGATAATACTTACTTACCTTACCAATCAGACCAACGAACTTTGTTTGATCTCAGCAACCTTCGGAGTCCAAAGTAGGCACGATTGTCAGCCATAATGCGCCTTTGTATCTCTCTGCTGGTGTCGTTATCGGCGGTCGCCAATGAGCCCTGATACACGAATTCGTCTACTACTTTGATTTCATCCCCGTCGATCTGAACGCGTGGTAGGAGGCTAACATTGTCTTCTCGTGAGTCTCTCCCCATCATGTATTTTGTTTTCAACGCATTAATCACAAGCCCAAACCTACCAGCTTCAGTCTTAAGTCTGATGTACGTGTCCGCCACCGTCTCATAGTTACGTACTACGATAGTCGGCAAAGCCAAATAGTTGGACAGATTTACTGAAGATCCAGCTCCTCGAATCACACCCTCCAATGCAATGTTAAACAACAAACACGACAATCCCTTACCTTGCCTGCCTATAGAAGCTGCTCTTCAATATTGTCATTTAAGTGCGCTTGCGAGTGACTGCTGCTGCTCAGTGTGTTTGGTTGGGAATGAAGGCAAAGGCGGAAAAAATATCACTTTTAGTAGTACCATGTTTGAAGCGTTCCGGTTGGTTCTGCTGAGGTTCTGTGAGGTAGACGTATTTGCTCTGTCCGGTTTTGAGTCACAGGCCGGAAGTTTAACTGGTTTGATACCCCTGACGTACCCTTCGATGGTTAACGGTCGGATTACGCGAAGCGAAGGCTTTCAAACTGCTTCCTGCAGAGCTCCAATTACTCCTTCGGACCGCTTAGTTGATCTTGGGTTGGATTGGACTGTTGTTGAATCGCTCTGAAACGTCAAATCGCTGCTAGGGGCATCATTCACTGCTGGGTTCGAGATTTGCTGTTGGATTAGCGATGCTCGAGGTAAGTGCTCGTCACCACCTACGGTGCCTTCTTCGACATCCGAGATGTTTCAAACCCAGTTCTGGGTTAGTCTGCGGTCCTGTGCATTTGCCAGAGTATTTATGCCCCCTCCGCAACCAGATCATGCATCAATTGCTGCTCGTCTTCTAGGAACTTCTTTTGGAGTTCAAGTTCCATTCACTGTCTCACCAACGCCTGTCGCTCTTTCAGGCGAGAAAGAGTGTTGTTTGTGCTCGTTTCACTCTGGCTCTGGAAGATGCAAGCAGGTCTTCTTTGATGATTCTCCGCATGGATTTCTCCGAAATATTGGCTTCTTTTGCATGTTTTCTTATGGAACGCACCGGGTTGCGAGCAATTTTTGCACGGACCGATTTGATCACGTTCGGCGTGCGTGCAAAGCGCAGACGTCCACTTCCCGGCTTCCGTTGATTAGGACCATCCTTCAGGGACTTTTTTATACGGTAAACTGTTGCCAAATGGCACCCTACCACCTTGGCAATCTCCTTTTGCTCCTTCTGGGCGAGCAACAAACTGGTGATCACTTGTTTCGCGAACATTTTGACGAATTTGCAATAAACCAAATAGAATGTTTAGATGCAGCACTTGAAAGTAAGCATAAACAAATACCCCAACTAGCACACTATAATCATAATTAGGCGTAGTAACTTGATTATGACTAAGCAAGTCATATTTATGTTATCTCAACAGAATAGCAACATGTGTGTTACTAGGGACTCTTTCGACAGAAATTAGTCACTAGGTACATGAATTAACCCAATACTCATGCTTGAACATTTTCGCATTATTTTCAGCCGCACTCTGTAGAAACAATTGGTTTTCTTTCTGGTCGCAGGCATTCAGTTTCGAGCTTTTAAAAATTAAATTCGTAAGTAATCATGAGCACATATGGTAGCTATGGACTAAGAATGAAAAAATTGCTGCAGTTTCTGCAGTACATCATAGTGAAAAGGAGAATTAAAAGAAAAACTCGCAAAGTCTGGACAAAACCGTAGATTGCTCGCCTTGATGGCTTGAGAAAATTGAGGTGCTGAAGGTTTCTAGGTTATGAAAATTCCAATTATTATTTCAGGGAAATTCTTCGGTGAAGTTCGGGAAAGTCCTTCCGAGAACTTCGAGGAATTCCGGGGTATTTCTGCAGAGAGCTTCAGGGGAGTTCTTCAGTGAAGTTTTTCAGAGGATTTCAGGCAAGATCTTTAGACAACTTTGAAGAAGTCCGAGGTATTTCTTCAGAGAAGTTCAGGAAAGTTCTTCAGAGAAATTCAGACAATTCTTCAGAAAACTTTGGGAAAGTTCTTCAGACAATATCAGGAAAGTAATTTCAAAGAAGTTCTCCAATGGAATTTCTTCAGATGAATTTAGGGCAGTGCATCAGAAAACTACAGAAAAATTCTTCAGAGGAACGTCAGGGAAATTCTTCACAGAAATTAAGGTAAGTTCGTTGTAGGAAATCAGGCAAGTTCTTCAGAGAACTTTGGAGATGTTTTTCAGAGAACTTAGGTGAAGTTCTTCAGAGAACCTCGGTGACGTTCTGCAGAGAACTTCGGGTAAGTTCTTCAGAGAACTTCAGATAATTTTTCAGAGAAGGTCAGGAAAATTCTTCATGGAATTTGAGGGAAGTTATTTCAGGGAAGTTCTTCAGAGGAACTTTAGGAAAGTTCTTCATTGACAGTCAGGGAAGTTCGTTAGAGAAGCTCAGGGAAGTTCTTCAGAGAAGTTAATGCAAATCCTTCAGAGAAATTCATGGAACTTCATTATAGAAGTTCAGGGAAGTTCTTCGGAGTACTGCAGGAAAGTTCTTAAGAAAATCTCAGGATAGATCTTCAGCGTTCTTCAGGGAAGATCTTCAGAGAACTTCAGAGAAGTCCCTCGGAGAACTTCAGAGCAGTTCTACAGAGAAGTTCAGGGAAGTTTTTCAGAGAAATTCAGATTATTCTTCAGAGAAGTTCGGTAATGTTCTTCCGAGAATTTTGGGGTAGTTCTTCAGTGGAAATTTCAGATAATTTCTTCAGAGAAATCTCAGGGAAGTTCTTCAGAGAACTTCAGGGAAATTTTTCAGAGATCTTCAGGGAAGTTCTTTAGAGAATTTCTAAGAAGCTCTTCACAGAAGTTCAGGGAAGTTCTTCTGAGAAGTTCAGGGAAATCGGTTAAATTCATTGCTCTTAGGTTTTAAAATATTCGCATGAACGGTTCTTAGAGTGGCAAAAATTGAATGATATTGAAATGGTAGGTTTTTTTTCAAAATTCGGATAATATTTATATATATATAGTGATATATCATATATATACATGATATATATGATAGTATATATATGATATATATTTATCCATATATATATATGAGTATATATATGGATATATATATGATACTATATTAATAGTATCAGTGATTACTTAAATTGTAAAAATCAGTTCAGCATCATTCAAATGGCTATGGTGGATTCTGAATACAAGTTTACGTATGTCAACATAGTAGCAAAGAGAAGGATCAGTGATGCTGGGGTATTTGCCGATTACTGTTGGGGAATCTGATGCAGGATGGCTTATCTGACGCCGGGACAATCTGCTGTTATTGAAACATTCTTATCGCATCGCTTTTGAAACAAAAATAGTATCTCATCATAGCCCTAGTAACACACTTGTTGCCATTCAGTTGAGATAACATAAATATAACTTGCTAAGCCATAATCAAGTTACTACAACTAATTATGATCCTAGTGTGCTACTTGGGAGGCCTGCGCAAATTTGTTATTAAAGTTCCTTGGCTTTACATCGTATATTTTATATCTTGCGAGGCAGTTCTCAGTCCATCACGTCTCCAGCAACGAGTTGGTCGATTTAACTAGAATGGTGGCCCAAATTTTTGGTTTTTTAAGATTTGTGGTTTTGGGCACGACTTTGACGCAGTTCGAGAGAAGCGCCATATAATCATATGTTGATTTTCGTTCCACTCGGTTGAAAATCAGAACTAGTAGAATCGTAATCTGCCTCTCAATGTTATCATCCTGAAAATACTTAGTACTTGATGGCTTGAAATCCCATGGTCTAAATTTTCTTTGGATGAGGAGTTGGAAAGCAGAATACTACACTCACTATGAGGTGTACACTTAGGCGATCGAGAATAGTTGAGTCCCAGAGCACCGAAGGTTGCTCCCATAGCTCAATCAAGCGGAGTTTCTTTTCTTGGTCCATTTTTACTTTAAAAAACATTGCGAAAAAACAAACTAGCAAAAAATTAAACGAACTGTTAAAAACTTTGACCAACGAACTATGAACTATTCCGTTCGTGTGGAATAGTTCATAGCCTACTATAATTACAAAGAAACTATCACTAGAGCGTACACACGACAACGGGCACGGCTCTAAGGAGTGTATCGAAAATAAGCTATCCACAAACTTTCTTTCAAATTATGTTGAAAACCGATATTTTATTCATACAAAAAATTGATCCTTTATTGTACGAGGTTTAACCTGAACATAATGAAGACCGGATGAAAATTAAGTTATTCCTTCACGAATTTTCGAACTTTGGATCGAATGCTCTTCATCAAGTTCTGGACAAGTGTTGCATCACATTTTTTGGACGCTTGAGCCCAAATTTTTTTGAACTCCTGCATGTTCCCAGCTGCCTTACCAGTCTTCTTGAAGACCCTCTTCACGATTGCCCAGTAACGTTCGATGGGTCGAAGCTGAGGGCAATTAGGTGGATTGATATTTTTCTCGACGAAATCTATACCCTTTTCCGCAAGCCAACTGAGAGTGGTTTTGGCATAGTGAGCTGACGCCAAATCCGGCCAAAACAGTGGAGGTGTACTATGCTTTTTATATTAAGGCAACAATCTCTTCTGGAGACACTCAGATCGATAGATTTCCGCATTTATAGTTCCGGTAGTGTAAAAAATGGTTAACTTCAAACCACAGGAACATAGAATCGACCTGTCCGCATCGCTCACATCCTCCCCAACGACGGCAGTAAAGTATTGTGGACCTGGAAGGGTTTTTGAGTCCTCCTTTAAAAAGGTCTCATCGTCCATCAAAACGCATGCATCCGGACGCTGCAAAAGACGCGAATACAATTTCCGGGCCCTTGTTGCTGCTCGCTTCTTCTGTTCTGCACTTTGTTTCGATATTTTCTGCTTCGCCGGTTTCGCGCTCGTGGTTTCGCCTCTTGATACGCTGGATCATTCCGAAACTCGTTCCTGCTTTTTTGACCAAATCACGTATTGACATTGATTTGTTCTTCATGATTAGAGATACCACTTTCTGCTCCAGTTTCGGGTTGGAAGAACCGGATTTTCTGCCTCTTCCTGGTAGCTCATCCAAAGAATAGTGTTCCTCAAACTTATTAATGATGGTTTTTACACTCGCATGTGTGTGGATGATGTTTATAATCATCCCTTAACAACCCTCTATATACATCTTGACTATATGACGCATCCCTGCCGCTCGCATCTCGCCCGCTTGAGGTTTCATACAACCCTACATCTTCCAACCCGATCACGTAGTCCGAGAGCTCGCCCTCTTTCGTATCCTGGCAGCGGTGAAGGTAAGACGTGTTCTCCGTAATTAGAAGAGTACAACAACTCCAAAATGGTTGGTCTCTAGGTGGCCGAAATTGCACAGCATGATGAATTCCAAATCGCTTCGCCAATTTTCGCATAGTAATACCCTTCTCACTTAGCCATGTGTCCAGAACCTTAATTTTCACTTCCTTTTCAATACGCGACATTTTGAAAACGCCGAATTTGAACCGCACAAACAAGTAAACAAAAGAAAGCTGACAGTCAAACGCACAGCATGGAGTGTTCAGAGCATAAAAAACCATCACAAATACATGCGTACAACGCAAATGTATGTGGATAGCTTATATTCGATACACTCCTTATATCATAGCGTCAAACCATAACATGCAAGTTATAACAATCACCACATAGTTTTGGTTTTCCTATGAACTATTACATAGTTTTCTAGCATATAGCTCACTATATACTAGAAACAGCCACCCTAAAGTAAATACATGCACATTGTCATCTGACAGTTATGCTGCAGATGCCTTATAGCAATGATCCCTTATTGTGGGCGGTGACCAGTGTGGCCAGATCTACTGCTGATGCATCAACATGATATGATCAAAGTATAACTACAAAAAATAAATGAGTTACTAATTGTGATTGTAAGAATCGTGTAATCTTTTTGTATGGTCAGAACTGGCTTAGGTGAGCTTCGCAAACATCCAATCATCACAGAGCTCAACGATTGATACAGTGTGGTGCCAAATGAAAATACCTAAATAAAGTACAAATCCCATTTCCATTCATTAAAATATCAACTTACAATTCACGTTCATACCGGAATGTTAACGAATGTTCTAGAGCACTGATTGGTGCGCATGAAATCATAGTTCCATCCTATTATTGACACTTCCATCTTCAGTTTGGAAAGGCACGCGACTTCCAGCCTTTCATTAAACAACTACCTTCACCATTTCCAATCTATTAGTGAAAATCGTGACTCCACCCTCCGCAGTCGACTCATCCCGAAGGGAATCGAACGCAGCTTCATGCTTGACATATCTTTCTCCACCTTCATTGATTTGCGTAACAACAACAACAGCAAAAAAGTGTTGTCTACCTACCTCCAAATGGCAATCGATTTCACTTCTCCAATTGCGATCGGCAATTGTTTTACATTCCTTTCCTATCGATGCAAACAAAAAAGCTCAGCCCATTGCACGAAAACTAACGTACGTAGGTGATGACGATGACAAACAAACTCGTTTTTTTTTTGTTTAATTAGCCCAGGGCACACGCGTGATGGCGAAATCGTCTCGACGCTTGTCTTCTTCGCCAACATCTACGCCGTCTAGACAGCAACGAGATTTCGAAATGTCAAATTTAATTAGCCACGCGCAACTCATTGCTAGGTGACGAAATGCTACCAATGCCGAGCAATTGCAAATCGAACGGAAAAAAAAAAATATTCCAGTTCGTCCCAAAACATGCCTCCTTTGTCGATGGTTCTACAACAATGTGTCACATTTTATCAGCATCAGATCGAAGCATGCTGCAAAAATATCCAATTTAACATATAATCGCGTAGGAATTGCGCGTCCCATAAAGCCGCCTGTTTGAGGAGGGAAAATGAATTCCAATCCCCTCAGTCCGGCCATTCCGGATGATTGGTAGAGGGGCGGGGAAGCTATGCGCCATAAATCTCACGTACGTCGCTCGGAAATTGTAAATTGATTTCACCCCCGCCCGTCGTCGATCGCAAATTGCATAATTTCGTTCCTCATTTTGGGCGGATTGATCCTCCTGCCATAAAGTAATAAAACAATATTGAACATTAATCAGTCGCGAGAGGATGGTCATCGTCGGGTTTTGGCTAATGAACGTCCATCACAGGCGAGAACCGAAGCGGGATTGGTTCTCACCAATCTACTTTGTACGTGTTGAGCCGAGAAGGGGTTTAAAGTTTCATCAGCGTTGTTCTCTGCACCGGGGGAGGCCTACATATGTGCTCGTCATCATCATCATCATCGGAGTTCATCGGTCGTGCAGCGGAATCTGAGCGTGAATTGTGCAACCGTCAGTACTTCGATGCAGGTCGGCTTTGTCGTCGCACCGCGGATCGTGATTTGGGTTTTATTTATGACACCGAGCGTTAATTAGACCACAAAGGCCTGCTCCCTGGCATGGATGTCGATCTACAAATCCTCCGTGTGCAATACTGGGACGTCGCGGTTTGAGCTTAGATGCTCAGCTCGAAACCCGTAATAGTAACCAAGTCTACGTGATAGCATGAAACACTCTCGATTTCGATCAAACGGTCGTAATTCAAGCTGACGGCAGGCAATGATGATGCTGATGATGATCGCTACCGGATTACAGCCTGGCGCTGAAACCGGCTTGGAGATTTCACATTGAGGATGTCGTGGTTTGAAAAGCGAATTTTTTCACGACTATTTGACAAAGATCTCGAGATGGTGTAACCAGATCATGTCGTAAATCAAATGCGAAGATGCTGTAATCGTACAATTTGTGATTACTATTGATTTTGCAACTTTGGTTATGCAAAGGAAAACCGTAAGCCAACAGCGATTCAACATATTGAGCGTGAGCAAAAGTATGCATGACCACTTACGGGTACTTCTTTAACACGTACGTCCCCTACCCTTTTGAAACAGAAAAAATCAAATTTTAAATTGATGATACTCCATTTTTAGCCGTCGGATTTTGATGCGATTTTTTTAAATAGATCACAAAATTATCTTTGTTTATAGATTCTGCACTGGTTATTCCAAAAATGTCCGTAGTTGTGGATTCCAAGGTGGGAGTACTGGGGTAAGTGCCTGTCCTGGGGTGGTGGCCAAAATATTAGATGCGAAAAATGGCATGCGGCATATCAAACTTCATGATTTAACAAAACTAGGCCATCAGAAGACATTTTGAGGATTTTTGACTATTTTGGCCACTAGAAAAAGGCCCCAGCTGGAGCTGAGTTCCTCCGAAAAAGTGACCATATTCAAATCTTTTCCAAAACCTGGCCTGTGACATATTTCACCTTATGGTTCTGCAAAAATAGGTCTTTGGTAGACATTCTTAGGGTGACTGACCATACAGGCTACCTAGGGTAACCCTCCGAAGTCCAAATTCCTCCGGAAAAGTGGTCATCTACAAATCGTTGCCAAAACCAAGCTTGCGGTACATCAAACTTCATGATTTTGGAAAACTAGGTCATGAAAAGACGTTTTTAGGGTTTCTGGCCATACTGACCACTTGGAGAAGCCCTGCGTAATCCGAGTTCCACCGAAAAAAAGACCATATTCAAATCTAGACTATGGAAAAATGTGGAATGATTAAATCAATTCAAACTACATGAACAAGTATCCACTATCTGAGTTCCAGTTTGCTTACCAGTTTGATAAGTCAACAGTTATGGCAGTGCATACTGTGGTTTCATGGGTAGAAAAAGCTCTTTCGGTAAAAGAAATAGATCTTTGTTCTTTCTTAGATATTGAAGGAGCTTTCGACAACGGTTCCTATTCATCTATGGCTCGTGTCATGTAGAAAGGGAGCTTTGACATGATCATAATTAATTGGGTTTACATCATGCTTGCAAAAAGAGAAATCACTTCAAAGCTGGAAAGTTCGTCTATTACAGTACGGGAAATTTGACAATTTCATTTCGGGGAGAATGCAATGGGGCCTAAAATCTACCAAGTCTCGGTATATTCATGGGGTTTTTAGCATTAATTCCTCAAAAGTAGTAATTGTTCCTTTCACCAGGAAATGGAAGTAAAATCTAAAAGTTTTTAAGCTAAAAGGATTGGAAATTCATCTTAGTGAACAGGTGAAATACCTAGGAGTGATACCGGATGCCAACCTGAACTGGAATGCTCATGTTGAGTGTATGAGTGTGCTTTGCTTGTGTGGTGGCCAAAAACAAAGGAGGCTACTGCACAAAAAAAGCTGACGAAACTTCAATGATTAGTGTCCATTTCTACAACGGGAACGATGCGCAGCACTCCATAGAAATCGTTAGATGCAATTCTAAATCTGCTGCCTTTGCACCTGGAAACCTGTTGGTGACTGCCAAGGATAAGTGTGATGTTCCCGAGAACCTCTGGACACTGAAAATGTCGAAGTTCGTCAAGAAGTTCTTAATTTGGCAAGCGATTTGTACTTGCGGAAAGCGAGCTCTTGAAGGCTCAGGACGGTCAAACGATCTTCTGGCCGGATTTGGCATCATGTCACTATACGGAGGACGTGCTAGAGGATATACGGTGGATGAAGTCGATTTTATGCTGAAAGATTTGAACTCCCCATCCTCCGGAACTGCGCCCAATAGAAAAATACTTGGCCATTATGAAGAACTTTCTAAAACGACCTAAACTGATGAAGAATGTAGAGGAAATTAAAAAGCATGGGTCAATATGCAAAAAAAAACTCTCGATTTTGAGGTCCTGCAGAACCTTATGACTTATGGTAATTTTTACTAGTTCATTTATTTGGGAGGACTTATGGTAATTGGAGAAAACTCAAAGTTTGAGAATGAATTTTGTGTTTGCGGATTATAAACGGTACATCCTCTAACAAAAACAAGCGACATAAGTCCTTTTCATTTTTTTTTTTTTCGTAAGATGGACTTTGCTTCTGTCATGATGTCGGTGGCTTGTATGACGAAATGGGCCTAAAACACGAACAGTAAGAGAGGCAACTATTTATAATTTCCCTGGAGTTCTCTGAAGACCTTTCCAGGAGTTCTCTGCAAATCATCCATGAAGTTTCCTGCAGAACTTCCATGAAGTTTTCTACAAAATTTCCATGAAACTTTCTGCAGAATTGCCTTGATGTTCTCGGAAGAACTTCCCTGAAGTTCTCGTCAGAATTTACCTGTAGTTCTCTGGAGACCTTTCCAGGAGTTCTCTGAAAAACATCCCTGACGTTCTCTGAAGAACTTCCCTGAATTTCTCGTCAGAATTTCCCTGAAGTTCTATGCAGAATTTCTCTGAAGTTTTCTTAAGAACTCCCCTGACGTTTTTTGAAGAACTTCCCTGAAGATTTCTTCAGAGCTTCCAATAAGTTCACTGTAAAACTCCCATTTAGCTCTCTGCAGAGCTTGCATAAAATTCTCTAAAGAACTTCCATGAAGTTGCCTGCAGAACTTCCCTGAAGTTCTGTGCAAAACTTTCATGAAATTTTTCGCAGAATTTCCCTGATGTTCTCTGAAAACTCCCCTGAAATTATCGTCAAAATTTCCCTGAAATTCTCTTAAGAACTTTCCAGCAGTTCTCTACAAAACATCCCTGAATTTCTCTAAAAGATTTCCCTGAAGCTCTCTGCAAAACATCCCTGAAGTTCTGAGCAGATTTTTTTTGAAGTTCTATTAAGAACTACCCTGAAGTTCTCTGAAAAACTTTCTTGAAGTTTTCTGAAAGACTGCCTGTAGTTCTTTGGAGAACAACCCTGAAGAATTTCTATGAAGTACTCTGAAAAATTTCCTGAAATCCTCTGCAGAATTTCCTTGAAGTTCTGTGCAAAACTTCCCTGATGCTCTCTGAAGAATCTCTCTGAAGTTCTCCGCAGAACTTCACTGAAATTCTCTACAGTACTCTGAAGAACTTGCCTGAAGTTCTCTGCAGAACTTACCTGATGCTCTCTGAAGAATCTCTCTGAAGTTCTCCACAGAACTTCACTGAAATTCTCTGCCAAACTTCCCTGAAATTCTCTACAGTACTTCAAAGAAGTTCTTTGAAGAACTTCCCTGAAGTTCTCTGAAGAACTTGCCTGAAGTTCTCTGCGGAACTTCTATGAAGTTCTCTGAAGAACTTTCCTGAAGAACTTTCCTGAAGAACTTCCTTGAAGTTCTCTAAAGGACTTACCAGAATTTTTGTAAAGAACTTCTCTGATGGAGTAATCTGAAGTTGTCAGAAGAACGTACCAAAAAAACCAATGTTGGGATAATCAGCCTCTTATGTGTACTAGCGATAAACATTCATTACATAGTTCACAGGCAAACCAGTGTCACGGTTTAAAATAAATCTAAATTATGAAGTCGACCGTCTGGAAGACCATGATTACTCGAATAAATTTCCTGAAAACAACAAATTCATACATGATCTGGAAATCAAAATGCAGAAATTGCAAAAATTTCCCATGAGCACTAGTTCCGCGTAGCGGAGGAATACTAATGTGTACACCATTCAAAAAGCTCTGACCCGTCGAATATCTTTTTTGAAGATGCCATCTTGCTATATTTTAATAATCTCGTGATCCAGAATATACAGTAAGTTAACAAGCACACTAGCACAACGGAGTGAGATTATTCTGAACTGTTGAGTCAAGCGTCAGGAAGCTCATAATTTTACTCATAATTTTAATAATACACAAATTTCACATGTACGCTAGTGCCACGTAGCGGACGAGTTCTGAACTTATGTTAACACCACCCAAAAGGCCTCACTCAACCATATTGTCACCATCATTGTCGAAGACGCCCACTTGCTATATGTCAAGGATCTCGGGAATCTGGTTATAAGGTAAGTTATCATGCACACTAGCGCCGTGTAGGGAGATAATTCTCAACTTTTAAGTTTACCACCCTGAAGGCCTTTATCTACTGAACAACTTTGCTAAATAAAGTAACTTCCTATGTAAGAAAGATCACGAGATATTTTCCATATATCATTTGAGACCACCAATCCGCGCATGTCGGGGGGTTTACTGTACTTTGCTGTTTTTTACTGAAATATGCTGCCTTTCAACGGTCATATTTTTTTTTTCTGGTGAGCCGATTGGCAGAGTTGTTTGCTAAAGTCTGAGAAATTTCATAATAACTGCCTCAGCCTAAATGTAAATGCTCCACCCAAAATAAAAAAGCAAGATTGTAATGCAATTTTGCATGATTTTGTTTAATTTCTCGTAATGGATCGTAACTTGGAGAAAAAATGCAACACTGGTCGTGGGCAAAAAAACAACACATCAATTTGTTTTTAAAAATTCAATGTGTGAGTGAGGTTGTGCAGTATATTAATGTTGAGGATGAGATGAGATTCACAAAAAAACGATCACGAAACCGCTTTATAGATTCGAACTGAGGCTGCCTACGTCATGGCTGTAGTATGCCATTCAGCCACTTTTACAAGTCGAAACGGCCGGAATAAAAGCCCAACAGTTTTTTCGATTGTCGACGCACTCGGCCACACAGCAATGAAGCAAATGTCTCTCGCACACACTGGATCATGATGGGCAAAATTACCTTTTATAAATCATCGGATTTATCAAGATGTGATTGCAAAAACTGCAATTGCTTTTTTTGCCACCTTTTTTACTTATGGGTGCATATATGCTGAGGATGCAGGATGAGGAGTGAATCTCCATGTATATCAAAATTTCAATTTCTGATGCCAATTTGTGAAGAAAAATGCAAAAATGCTATAATTCGGTCATATCAAAAGGTAAAGCAAAATTTATGCAACCAAAGTTGCTTAAAATTATTTATTCTACAACTTTTGCGAATAATGTATGCTTTTATTTCTGCAAATAAAAACGTAAGATTCTTGATTTCTCTGAAAACAAGGACCACACAGAAAAAGCACGCCAAAAGAAGCGCCTTGTCATTAGTAGCAACTTTGTGCCAGACAATTTTGCTCCAAAACTTCAAACTTAGGCTGAAAATTTATTTTTCCAGCTGAATTCGCATTCTGGACCACTGTGCATTGAAGATAGTAGGACAGACTCTCTGCGCTGCTCGTTTACGTGCTTCCAAGTAGACTTCGGATGTGACCCGAGTTTGGACTGAATCCCTCGTAAACGACGGCTAACTCGCTTGAACTCATGATTGAGCCTGATGTAGTGGATTTTCAGCACATGCGTACGATATTTAGTGAATTTTCTCAAAGCTGTCGCTCTTAGTAAATTTCAGTTTTCGAAATTAGTTGGTTTACCAAGGAAGGTACGACTCTTTTCGGTGGACTCTCTTCGGATCGTGCCTGTCAATGACATATGCCAAGACGTGTAAAAAACTTTGCGCAGCGGAATTGACGTTTTCAGGATTGAGGTTGCTCTCGCAGGCTATGTTAGATCGTTAGATACTACGATGATCGGCTTTCCGGGAATCGTATGACACAGTAGCAGAAGTGCCGTCGAAATCTCGAACGTGGTTACCTTCGACGGCGACAGTTAGAGGAGGGAGTTGAGGAGCCAGCTTTACTTGTGGAGTTAGAGCCGTTGAAATGAATGGAGCGGTGTCATGAACGCTTGCAAAGCAGAGGTTCGGTTGTTCTCGTTTACAACGTGGTTGATTTGAGATAGCGTGGTTGCACTATAGTCATCAAGAAGACTAACTGACCCTATGGGAAATACAGAGCGTGTTAGGTCTGGATAGAAAAAGCCGCTGTCAGACGGTTTCTACGATGTAACAGCTAGATTGAAGTCGCCAAGGACGATCATCTCGTCAACAGGAGTTGCATTCTCCATTATCGCGAAAACGGTCCGGCAATGGGGTTCGATTAGATCGATGTCGCGAACCCGGTTAGGTAAAATACCGCATATACCACACATAGGTACAGTGTTCAATCACTCAGATTGACGGCCACCCAAACTTGTTCCACACAGTTCCACACCTCACTTTCTATAACTCTTGTCTTCAAGCTGGAACGAACTGCCACGAGAACACCACCTATGGCTGTTACTCGAATTTCGGTCGCAGTGGAAGACCTCATACTCACACCCGAACGCTTGAGGAGAGACCGTTCGGGAATCGAGCCATGTTTTGGTAAGTGCAATCAAATCTGATCAGCCAGTCAATAGTCGTCGACGTCAGAATTCATTTCCCCGATAGTTTGGTGGGAGGTGTTGACAACGGCGTTTCCCAGCAGGGCCTTAATTATCATATGCAACGTCCGGTCTCGATCGTCTCGGAGTCCGGTTTGTGTCTTGTTGGAGATGAGCTGGGAACAACAATCGATTCAGGGGACGAGTTTTCCCAAAAAGCAGTGTACTTGCCTGAAGTAGAGGTCTGGGAGTCTCCGTCTCTCAACTCAAACTCAGGACCGGGATGGCTGCTGATCGCTGGCAGGTGTGACTTGACTGCGTTGAGTGGCCTAAGGGTTTTCTTAGGGCTTGCGGCAATTGTGTTTCCCGGTGTCCAGTTTGCAAATGTTGGTCGTAGTTAACTTAATGGAGGTGGACTGAAAACGACGGGTGGATCAGGAGTCACAACAGTTTTTTTTAATTCTTCTTAAGGTTCCCCTTGACGATTGCCCAATATTGTTCGATTGGGTGGAGCTCTGGCGTGTTGGGAAGGTTCTTGTCCTTGGGCATCACTTGAACGTTGTTTCATCGTCCTGTGCCACGCAATAAAACTTCGTCAGCATCTTTGTGTTCAACTTTCGCAATCGGGCTTTGGCCGACAAAACAGTGGCGCCTTCAACCGTGGATAGAGCCAAACAAAACACGTTTATCGCCGCAATTTGGAGTCACCACTTTCTTGTAAGTCAACAGTACAGCTCGGTTTTTAGCTCTATCCATGATTGAAGGCGCCACTCCCAGCTTCTTTGCGATATCTTGGACGGAGAGGTTGGGGTTCCGCTCGAGCAAAGGGCAACTCTTTTTGTCATCACTGTGGCCTCCGGCTTTCGATTTCCCTCTAATCCAGTTTTCCTGGCTGACGACAAATGTTCACCGAACACTTTTAATACGTTGGTAACGGTTGATTTAGCCACTCTTAACAATTTCGCCAACATGGCGTGAGAGTAGTTTGGATTTTCGCCATGTACGTGCAAAATTTTGATTTTGCTTCTCTTCCTTCGACGACATTTTGATGACTGAAGTGCTAATCACAAAATCAAAATAGAGGCATGATGCTACAAATGAGGGGGGTGAATTTTTTTTTTTTATGCACGATGAAAGGAAATGCGAAAGGAAAAATATAGAATCTTATTATTTGAATCAATTTAAGAAATGTGTAGTTTTTATTATTTTGGCAGAAAATGCAAATTTAAATTATTCTACTATCAATTTTAAACTCTATGTCCGGCTAGTTAGCTTCAAGTTTACACTTTCACTTCCTGACTGTAAATTCTTTCGGGGTTCTGAGATTTTAAAAAATGAGTCTTCGTGGTTTATGAACTGTTCTATTCGAGTTATTAAAGGATGACAGAAAAATGAGATGAAAATGAGAGGGGAGGAGGGCGACACTTATATTTTTCTTCAATGTTGCGTGACATAATTTGTGATTCTTAATGTATTGCACGTTGTATTGAGGCTTATTTTGCTTTCTTTTTTAACCCTTTATTTGGGAAAACATATTTGTTAGGTCCTCTTTTTGCTTCATGATGACTTTCCGAAAACTTTTCGTATCATCCTCTAAATGTTAATTGACCATAAACAAGCTGAAAAGCTTACAAAAAATCGAGTAACTTGTTTCGTAACTCTAGAACGAAAGTGATGCACAATCAGATGATATTCCGCATGTTCCGACCAACCCGGAGAACTATGCAGTGACCATTCGAAAACACAAATGGGTTACTACAGTGAGTTCGTCTTCACATAACACGTTAACTTATTTGAAAATAAAAACCTAAATTTATGCACCTACCGTGAGATCTGACCATTCTCACACTTCCCTGGGAGTACTACGGATACATACCCGGATGCAGTCAATGTGGTCCTGGAAACTTGATATCATCACTTTTATACTTATTTTTGAGTTCTAATGTTATTGGATATGTCACATAATGGGTTTCGATCCAAATCTGAATCTGGCTACTTTCCCGGGAGTAGCCATCAACTAACATCAACCAGGATATTGCCAATGTGGTTATGGACTTTTTATATCATCACCATTGGACTAATTTTTGTATTCTCATTCAATTTGGGTTTTGATTTAAGCCAGAAACTGGCCACTTCCCCGGGAGTATCTCCGGAACCGATAACCGAGTCCAATATATTCAAAAGCGATGAACAGTGGGTAAGAACTGGTGAAAACTAAGGAAAAAATCTGTAACTTTTGTCGCGTTTTAGTGCAGCTTGTAAACACGGCCATTTGCGCTTGGAAATTTGCCTAAGAAATCGAATGGAACTGGTTTCAATCACCGCACGGATATGGTTGTGGAGTTATAGAGCTTATTTTACCCCACTTCCCCATATATTCTTGAATAATTTATAGACATCTTTGCACGGAGAGCCTAAAGATCAACCAAATAGTGCTAATCTCATGTGAAATTTCCTGAAAAATCGAATAAAAGCTGTTTCGAACTACCGCACGGCTCTGTGAACGAAAATATGGCTGGTTTACCCCACTTCCCCTTGCATTCTTGAATAGTTTATAGATATCTTTGCTCGGAGAGGCTCAAGATCAACGAAATAAGACTAGTCCTATTTAAAATTACTTCGAAAATCGAATGGAAGTTGTTTCAATTACCACATGGCTCTGTAAACGAAGATATGGCTGATTTTACCCCAGTTTAACCCATATAATTGAATTATTTATCCCAATAATATAAGAGGAAATAGGGTAAAACCAGCTAAATCTTTGTTCACAGAGCCGTGCGGAAAATTAAACAACCTTTATTCACTTTCATTGATATTTTTTGTATTCTCCCATGCGCGAAAGTAACGATTTTTGATGAAATTTGACTGAAGTTTGTTTTTTTTATTAACCCTTTATCTGGGAAAACATATTTGTTAAGTTCTTTTTTCGTTCCATGATGGCTTTTCTACAACTTTTCGTATCATCCGCTTAATGTAAATGGAGCATAAAACTAGCTGAAAAGCTTATAATAAATCGAGTAATTTGTTTGAGTTTTGTAACTTTAGAACTAAAGTGATGCACAATCAGAAGATATTCCGCATGTTCCGACCAACCCGGAGAAGCGTGCAGTGACCAGTTGAAATAACAAATGGGTTACTTAATTGAATTCGTCTTCACATAACACGTTAATTTGTTTGAAAATAAACACCTAAATTTATGCACCTATCGTGAGATCTGACCCTTCTCACACTTCCCTGGGAGTACTACGAATACGTACCCGGATGTAGGCATTGTGGTCCTGGAAACTTGATATCATCACCATTGTACTTATTTTTGAGTTCTCATGTTATTTGATGTGTCGCATTCTGGGATTTGATCCAACTTTCTCTGGAGTAGCCATCAACTAACATCAACCCAAATGTATTCAATGTGGTTATGGACTTTTAATATCATCACCGTTGGACTAATTTTTGAATTCTCATTCAATTTGAGGTGTCGGGTTTTGATTTAAGCCAGATTGGCCACTTCCCCGGGTTTATCTCCGGAACCAGCTAACCGATTCCAATAAAGTCAGAAGCGATAAACAGATCTACAATACCTTCATTTGGCGGTGGTTGTTTAGTGTGAATCGGTTCAGTTGTTGCTTGGGAAACGAAGTTAGAAATTTCGTTACACACATACACTCCACACACAGATTCACACACAGGAATAATTTAAGTTCATCGAGCTAACTCGTTGTATATAAGACTCGGCCATCCAGGCCTTGGATCAAAACTATACACTTCATCGTGGTAATCGAGTATGAGACTTATAAATGTACTAATTTTACGACATTCCAGGACTCTGGCCTCCCGGAACCGTGTTTGTGCAAATTTGCGCAAGATGAAATTCAGATGTTCAGAAAGCTAGCAAACAAAATCTTCAAAATAAGCCTATTGTGGAGTATGTGTGCGAGTGTGCTCATATTTAAAAACTTAGTTGAATTTTTTTTCGATTCTCCAAGCACTTGATATGGGAGTAAAAAACCACAACCATGTAGGGCTTATACTTTGAAAAATTATAGAAAACGCAAATTTCATCTAATTTTTATAAAATTTTTAAAAATAAATTTGAAATAGTGTACAAAATTACAAACAAAAATTGTAATGTAAAAGAGGAAGTTGATTTTTGTCTCCCACCTGTCGACTGTGCGTTGCCACTTTTAGTCATTCTTAGCTCTTGGAATTACTTCTTCAGTATCAACTTTCCTGTAATCTCAACTCATTCTTATGATTCTACAAGGCATCCCAAGCGTCTTGACTGTCTTCTTTTCCTTAATATACTCCAGCGATCCTCCGAGATCCGACGAATGATCCAAGGCCCACCGTCCTTGTAGTAGCTTCAGAATCCATCTGAAGATGTTATTCATCTTCATCGATGGCATTCATCACACAGCGTAGCATATTCCGGTCTACCATGTAAAATTCAATCAATAATGTATAATTCAAACAACCAAAGCTTCTCCTCGCATTAATTGCTTCGTTCTTGAAATTTAAATAAATTTTTAAAACTTCCTCTCCGTCCTGGTCTCATAACTTTCCAGCTAACCAAAGAGCATTAGCATATGCAGTAAGTCAACTGTAAATCCGCGTTTCAGATGCTACAAGAATTATATTAGCATTATGTCTGCATCTTGAATACTGTCTGTTGTAAAGTTGGATTTCAAATGCTATTTAAATGCTTGTAGCCTGTAATAAGCACTCCGAATGCAAAACAGCATTGATTAAGCATTATCATATCATTGCAGTAAAGCAGCCGTATATTGGGCCAAAAGCGGCATATATGTTGCATTTAAGGTGACTTAATCGCTTGATAGGCTGCCGTAAAGACGGTTTGGAATTGTTTATTGGTTACCTGGCCTATTAAATAGGCAGAGGTATTGAAACAGGTACTCGGTCATCCATCGATTGCTAATTATCAACAATAACAAAAAACAAGCAGTTTTTATTGTTCAGACAAGTATGAAAAATTTAGCATTAGCATAAGCATTAGCATTAGCATTGACGTTTGCACACCTCGTGGATGAAGCTACGATGAGGAATACTTCGTTGAAGACATTGCATGTAAATATGAAACGGATCCAATGACTGAAACATTTCTGCACACAATAATCTCCACGAAGACACTCCTCGACTGCTAACCTGGCCACGTCCATGCAACCGTTGAAGATAGGGAGAATTTGAAATCTACCTTAAGACACGGGAAAAGTCTTCAGTATATATCAAAGGAAAAGGGAAATCAATAGTCGGAGAGAATAGTTAAACAGAATGCCCTGTATGGTGTACAGAACAAAAAAAGGTCGTTGGGAGCATCTAGTCTAAGAAGTTTAAGTGATGCTCCATTGCTCGTCAAATGGTTGGGACCTAAGTATTAACTAAAGTCCTAGCCCTATATGGCTCATGGTTATAGCGTTATGACTCCCTTTCTGAATAGAGAAGAATGTCGGAAACTAGAAGAACGGGTGATGAAATAATACGTATCTGATTTCTTGGATTGCTGCAACAACATTGAGTTACTTTAATATTTGATCTTATTTAATTTAATTGACGTACAAGGGTAAATAACTCCACGCTACCACTCTTAATTCAAGTACTCAAACCTTACATAAAACACCAGAGGATAGTTTACTAGGCTTCGCAACACTAGAAGTGTACAATAATATTGCATCACTGCCCATAGGATTAAAATAGGTTGGAAGAATTGCTGGTATGTAAGGCTGTAGGAAGAATATGTCATTGACTATGTTAAATCAAATTCCTTTTGATAAATCGTAAATGGTATCTGTCAAAACACCTGCATAGTTGAAATTACACTTTATGTACTGAAATAACTAATGTTTTCGCTCTATTGCGTTTGAGTTGAAGGGGGTGACCTGAGCTTTGGACATTAAGATACATGATTGGCAAAAATATCGTGAAATAACGTGGTTGAAATAGATCACACCATCGTCACCGAAGTCATTTTAGAAAATAATCATTTTAGAAAATAGCGGCACAAATTCTAGCATGATAAACACGGCAAAAGTCTTACATCTGAGAAATGCTGGCTGGTCAGTGTCAAGATCCAATGGCTTCCGCAAAATTGCAACTATGTCCTAAAAACGCACATTCCTTATCTTAAGTCCAGCCATAGAATGAAAAACTATTGACTCGTTGATTGAATGGGGATTGACTTACAGAAATCCAATATCCGAAGCTTTCCATTGTGGCAAAAACGATTAACGATTGACTCAAAACTGCATTGCAAAGTCATTTAGAGCTATTTTGGAGATGATAGAACTGTTGGAGGTGGGGGTGGTCAACTATGGAAATACTCAGCCAAACTCAACTCACACGACTAGTTTTTTTGTAAAAGGTTATTGTATGTGTGGCTCTCTAATTGGTTAGCCGAGTTACAGACGTAAAATAGACGGGATTGATGCATGTTCGAAAACCATTATTTTGCCCAATTTGGCTTCATGCCACTTCTCCACAAACATGCAGTAGTGGTATGCAGATTTTATGGATTTTGTACCGAAAGACAAGATCATATCAAATTGAGCCATGATGCGAAAAATTTGGAAGACTAATGAAGAGGCGAAAGAGGAAAATAAAATGATGAGGGAGCGAACAAAACTATGAAAAACGCACGGCAAACGACAGTCCTCCTAAATTCTAAAACACAACCGACGAATGTCAGCTGAAATCAATAGGCAATGTAGCAATCGTGCTAATGTGTTGCAATAATTAACGACTCACCTTTTAATAAGTAACAACACATTGAACAAAATACATTAATCCATACTGTTGGTAGGACTAAAAACGACGTTACCTTCCGGCCGCACACTCTGGCCAATAGTGGTTCGAAAATGTACCCGAGCAGGAGACAAAAACATATGAATACCTTATTTTGATCTTGATAACTGACCTTGGTATTTGAGAGCTCAGATTAAGAGGTAAAATACCTAAGCAAAATACCTAAAGACAGTATTCGATGAAATTTGGACACACGCAATTGTTCGTAAATTTTTAGCGTGTGGGTAAAAATTATTGAAATTTTAACTGAATGTATTTCATTGTGTTGTGTCAATTGTGTAATGAGTTTCGTGAAAATCGGTCGAGTGATTTCAGTGATGGCTTCGAATGAAAAAATAGTGCGCCAACAAATTTTGGGCAGACCTACATTAAAGCCGACACCGAACAAATGCCAGGACAGGAACACTACGTCGCCACCTCTAAGTTGGCCGTTCCGGAGAGTGTACGGAAGAAGAAACTGTCGAAATTCGCCAAAAAATTCCTTGTCTGGCAAGCGATCTGCGGATGTGGCCAAATGAGTCAGCCTTTCATCACCTCTGGGACCGTCAACGGACAAATCTACACTCAGTAGCAAAAAAAAGGCGAGCAAAATTTTGCTCCTAAATAACGCCATGTTCAATGCTCTGTAACTTTGTCAATTATCAATATTTTTGACTGAAAATTTGACAACACTATAATTAATGTATAGACCTCATATGACCAAAATTTCGTATTGATAAAATTTATAATTTGAAGTTATCGTAACATATATGAAAAAAGTAATTTTTGGACATAGCAATTTCAAAAATCCGGATTTCTGTGAAAAATTTAGGTAGCGTATTAAAAATTCCTCCATAGCTTGGAATAGTACAGAAAACAATGTGGTCAAAATTTGAACTATTTCCATAAAGTGGTTTGGACTACAGCTGGCATCAAAGTTGACGCACCAACGTGAGTATTTCCCATTTTCACCCAATATTGGCCTTGCTGAAATATCGGTGCAAAAAAAAAACCGAGGTGAATTCATGTTATTAATACACATGATTTGTTACGCGATAAATATCCCAAATAACTAGTGTAAACCACGAAGAACTTTGAAAATATGGGATTCAGTATGAATTGGTTTGTGAAAATTACGTATACAGTGTTATACAGTATCTATATAATAAAAATGAGTTTCCTTTGTCAGGATTTAACTTGCGAGCGAAACGACCGATCGGTGTGAAATTTTGTATGCAGGGATTTTTGGGGCCGGAGAACAATCTTATGATGGTTTGAGACCCCTCCCTTCACTGGAAAGGGGGGCTCCCATACAAATGAAACACAAATTTCTACACAACTCGAGAACTAATTAAGCAAAAGAAACCAAATTTAGCATGTGTGAGTTTTTGAAGGCAAATTTTTTTTTATGGTAGCTTGAGAACCCTCTCCGTCATAAAAGGGGGGGGGGGGGGCTCCCATACAAATAAAACACAAATTTCTACACAACTCGAGAACTAATCAAGCAAAAGAAACCAAATTTAGCATGTGTGAGAGTTTTTGAAGACAACATTTTTTTTATGGTAGCTTGGAGAACCACTCCCGTCATAAAAGGGGGGCTCCCATACAAATAAAACACAAATTTCTACACAACTCGAGAACTAATCAAGCAAAAGAAACCAAATTTAGCATGTGTGAGTTTTTGAAGACAACATTTTTTTTTATGGTAGCTTGAGAACCCTCCCCGTCATAAAAGGGGGGGCTCCCATACAAATAAAACACAAATTTCTACACAACTCGAGAACTAATCACAAAAGAAACCAAATTTAGCATGTGAGTTTTTGAAGGCAAAATTTTTTTATGGTAGCTTGAGAACCCTCCCGTCATAAAAGGGGGCTCCCATACAAATAAAACACAAATTTCTACACAACTCGAGAACTAATCAAGCAAAAGAAACCAAATTTAGCATGTGTGAGTTTTTGAATGCAAAAATTTTTTATATGTAGCGCTAAGACCCTCCCCGTCATAAAAGGGGGGCTCCCATACAAACAAAACACAAATTTCTACATAACTCGAGAACTAATCAAACAAAAGAAACCAAATTTAGCATGTGGTGAGTTTTTGAAGGCAAAATTTTTTTTATGGCAGCTTGAGAACCCTCCTCGGTCATAAAAGGGGCCCCATACAAATAAAACACAAATTTCTACACAACCGAGAACTAATCAAGCAAAGAAACCAAATTTAGCATGTGGAGGTTTTGAAGGCAAAATTTTTTTATGGTAGCTTGAAAACCCTCCCCGTCAAAAGGGGGCTCCTATACAAATAAAACACAAATTTCTACACAACTCGAGAACTAATCAAACAAAAGAAACCAAATTTAGCATGTGTGAGTTTTTGAAGGCAAAATTTTTTTTTATGGTAGCTTGAGAACCCTCCCCGTCATAAATGGGGGGGGCTCCCATACAAATAAAACACAAATTTCTACACAACTCGAGAACTAATCAAACAAAAGAAACCAAATTTAGCATGTGTGAGTTTTTGAAGGCAAAATTTTTTTTTATGGTAGCTTGAGAACCCTCCTCGTCATAAAAGGGGGGGCTCCCATACAAATAAAACACAATATTCTGCATAACTCGGGAACTAATCAAGCAAACGGAACAACATTTTGCATGTGGTGGTTTTTTTAGACAAAAAATGTGTCTATGTTGGTTTGAGACCCCTTCCCATCCTTAAGGAGGGGGGAGGGGGCTCCGATACAAATGAAATACACTATTCTGCATGACTCGAGAACTAATCAAGAAAATGGAATCAAATTTAGTATGTGGTGGTTTTTGAAGACAAAAAATTGTTCTATGTTGATTTGAGACCCCTCCCCTTTCTGAAAGGCGGGAAACCTATTCAAATGAAACGCAAATCCTTGCATAACTCGAGAACTAATAAGAGAAATGGAAACAAATTTAGCATGTGGAAGTTTTGAAGGGAGGAAATGTTTCTATGGTGATTTGAGACTCTTCCGTCATATGAGGAGGAAGGGGGGAGGGAGTGCTCTCAAACAAATGGAACACAAATGTTCTGCATAACTGCGAGAAATAATCAAGCATATGGAACCAAATTTGGAATGGACGAGTTTTTAAGGCATGAAATGTTTTTATGGTGGTTCAAAGCCCTCTTCCCCTCTAAGAGGGGGCTCTCATACAAAATGAAACAAATTTCAACCAAACATGAGAACTATACCTACTGCTTTGCAAATTTGTATTCAATGGTTTTGCAGTGGGAAAGCATCTTATCATAGTTCGAGAGCCCTCCCGCTTCTAGAAAGGGTGGGATCCCATGCAAATGAAAAACAAATTCCTGCATAACTCGAGAACTAATCTAGAAAATTGAACCAAATCTGGCATGTGGAAGTTTTTGTAGATGAATACTGTTTCAATGCCTGTTTGGGACCCCTCCCTTTTCTGAAGGGGGGGGGGGCTCCCATACAAATGAAACACAAATTTATGCATAACTCGAGAACTAATCTAGCAAATAGAACCAAATTTGGCATATGGAGGTTTTTGAAGGAGAGAAATGTTTTTATGGTCATTGAGACTCTTCCGCCTTCTGAAGAGAGCGGGGGGGGGGGGGGCTCTTAAACAAATGAAACACAAATTTCTGCATAGCTCGAGAACTAATAAAGCAAATGGAATCAAATTTGACATGTGGATTTTTTTGAAGGAGAGACATATTCCTATGGTGGTTTAAGACCACTCTGCCCTCTTAATGAGGGGGGTCCCATAGAAATGAAACGCAAATTCTTGCATAACTCGAGAACTAATAAAGCAAATGGAATCAAATTTGGATTGTGGATTTTTTTGAAGGTCAGACTTATATCTATGGTGGTTTGAGACCCCTTTGCCCTCTGAAAAGGGGGGGGGGGCTCTCATACAAATGAAACGCAATTTTCTGCATAACTCGAGAACTATTCAAGTAAATGAAACCACATTTGGCATGTGGGGGTTATTGGAAACAGGATTTTTATTTCTATTAAAATGGATTTCTGTCTGACCGATCAGGAGTGAAAATATGTATGCAGGTATTTTTGGGGCTGGGGAAGGTTCTTATGATTGTTTGAGACCGCTTCCCCTTCCGGCTCGCATACAAATGAAACACAAATTTCTGCATAGCTTGAGAACTAATCAAGCAAATGGAATCAAAAATGGTATGCGGGGTTTTTTTAATGCAAGAAATGTTTCTATGGTGAATTCAAACACAAATTTCAACCAATCCAGAGAATTATCCAGGTAACTAAGCCACAAACTGTGTATTGTCTGGGTAAGAAGAATGTTCTGATAAGTTTGAACTCCCATACTTCCAATCAAAAAAAAAAACTTATTAAAAAAAGCTCTATGTAATGTTCGTTCATTTAGTTGCCCAGGCGTAGCAACGCTCGCACCGGGATTCAGCTGGTTATTAATAAAATTCACCTCGGCTTTTTTTTGCACCGATATTTCAGCAAGGTCAGTATCGGGTGAAAAAGGGAAATGCTCATGTTGGTGCGTCAACTTTGACGCCAGCTGTAGTCCAAACCACTCAATAGAAATAGTTCATTTTGTACACATTGTTTTTTGTACTTTTAAGCTATGAGAAATTTTTAATATGCTACCTAAATTTTCACAGAAAATACGGATTTTTGAATTGCTTTGTCCAAAATGACATTTTTCAGATATGTTATGATAACTTCAAATTTATAAATTTCATCAACATGAAATTTTGATCACTTAAGGTATATACATTGTTCATGATGTTGTTAAATTTTCAGCCAAAAATATCGATAATTGACAAAGTTACAGGAGGTTGAACATGGAGTTTTTAGCAAACAAAATTTTGCTCGGCTTTTTTTTTGCTACTGAGTGTACAAGGCCAAATGCCTCCACAAACGACTTCTGCCCTACTTGAGATCTCACGATGGCCCGACACTGTTTGGCCAGATTTGGCATCTTGCCACTACGCTCGGCGCGTCTTAGACTGGTACAAAGATAATAATGAACGGCTGGGTTGCCATAATTTTTCTTCTAATTTCTAGATAATAATGTAGTTTTTGTATCAAAAGACGTCAACCCACCAAACACTCCGGAACTTCACCCAATTGAAAAAATTTGGGCAATAACGAAAGCAAAGCTCGTTAAAACTCCACAACTGATAGAAAATGAACTTAAACTAAAGAAAGTGTGGTTAAAAGTAAGTAAGCCAGTCGGTCCCATCATTGCCCAAAATTTGATGAAAGTGGTCAAGGCAAAGGTGCGGGCATTTGGGTTGGGAGAATAGGTTCAATAAACCAATGATATCTAAACTTAACCATTTAGTAGTTTTTTTTTCAGAAAGTTTGAAAAGAATCGGGCTCAATGAAAATTTTTGGTGGCCTATTTTGTGTGTCCGAATTTCATCGATTACAGTCTTCAAGAATTGCAAGCAAAATATCTCCCGAATAACAAAACTTGTTATTTTGGATACCTGGGAATACCTAAGAGGTTCTATTTTGGTATTGTCTTACACGCAGAATTCTTCTCTTCTGATTGGAATCACAAACTGCACTGGACCGCAGAAACATGATTCGGTAGCAGCGCTTGGACTTCCGTCTGACGATGAAAACCAGGCGGCCTGTGACACGTCCGCGCCCGCCTCCGCTTCAAAACTAATATTTTCCGCAGTAAAACTAAAGAATGTGTACACCAAAAAGTAGTCAACGGGAAATTAGTGGTATTAAATGGAAAATATGAGAAAATCAAAAGTAAATCATTTATTTAAGACTTCATAAAAATACAAATATAAAACATATACAGTTAAGTCAATTTGACCTGTTATATCCAAATGCCCGCACCTTTCGTTTGACACCTTCCATCAGTTTTTGCACAGTGTCATCCGTCACCAATTTTGCAGCTTTCTGCCAGTTACGCCTGAAGTTTTTCTCATCAATTGCTACGCTATTCGTTTTTCGAAGATTCCTCTTGACCAGAGCCCAATACTTTTCGATCGGACGGAGTTCTGGCGAATTTGGCGGATTGCAATAATTTGGGACAATATTTACACCATTAGCAATGTACCAATCCTTAGCCAGTTTTCCATAGTGGCAAGATGCCAGGTCAGGCCAGAACAGCACCGAACCGTTGTGTTCCCGAATGAACGGCAACAGTCGTATATTGAAATGCAAATTCATGCATTTCCACTTGAAATTTCACCAATAACAACCTTTTTACTACGTTATTGACACAACAGGCCATAGTTGGGAACATACAAAAAAATATGTACCCAACATTGGGTCTACGGTTTTCTTGTTAAATCATTGTTATTTTAGCTATGCAAACAGTCAATTTGTAACGTGTAACTATTTTCTGTACATCTAGACTGCATTACTTGCTTTACCGATTCAATTAAGCCAAATTTAGATTACTTTAAGATCAAGTAGATCATCTGTTCAGCTTAACCAGTGAAATCATGATGCCCCAAAAGTTCAAGAAATCGAAAATTACGCGAAAGTGAAGAACTATAAGTTGATTAATATTGTGTCAAGTGCTTCGGATTACATCGATCATCCTAATAGCAACATGAGTTTGTTGATTATCGCTAAATTAATGACACATTTAGTACATAGGCCTAATAAAGGAGATAGACTAACATTACATCCCTTTACCCTAATTTGTATTTCGAGATTCTAAACGGCATCACTGATGTTGGGATCACGGATTCTTATATATTTACTCATGTGCGCATGTATTCGCGTGGAATTAAGCTTATCACGTCTGGTTGTAGTGTGTGTCTTCTGGTAGTGCGTTTTGGACGAACACATAACAAACAGCTGTCAAAAAGATCTTTTCTACCGCGGACCTCAATTAAAACTTTAAGGTTACTGTGGGGAAACAAACATTTTTTACTCGACGATAGACACGATAGTGTGCGTGCGTTAAACGTCACTAAGCTTAATAGTTTTGAGCTCAAGATCAGTTTAAGAAAACGGTAGCTTTGAAATCTGAGTAACATCTTCGACTCAGCAAACGCGTCCGTAATCAAGCCGTCTGGAAGGAAACGCAACGCAACCCAAGACAGTGTATCGGTGCATCGAAACGCGACGTGACGACGCGACGCTTCACTTCGATCCGCTTTTGTTCCGGTGTGCCCTTAATTTGGCAACAAAATTCTCCCAAAACAACCGGCTCCGACGCCAGACGCTAGTTTCAAAGCCGACAAGGCGTGAAATTCAAGTTCAAAAGCGTGAGAAAAGCCATGACTTAGATGTTTGAAATAGGTAGACGCAGCGCGGGGTGGCGAGAGGTGGTGGAGAAATTGGTTTAGCCGCATGAAATTGATACACTCCCCTATCGATGATGGTGGAAGCTTGAATAGATGCCGGGCGACATCGGCGACGAAATATGGGTGTAAATATCGATGTCAAATTGTCGGCATTCATCCGCTGCTTTGGAGGTGGTGGCTTTTATTTTGACGGAACGGATGGATGATCAATTTCGATTGCCGGCAGGCGGAAAACACTCGAATCATTGCTGTAATAAAGATCGTTCCTTGCCTAACTGTGCGCATGGAATGGAGGGTGATCGAGAGGATGGAGGCTTCGAAACGTGGTCTCGAGCCGTGGTCATTTCCCATAGTGTTTGGTTTCGCAGTCAACCTGTTTTGTTGGGAAGATGAATGGAAGTATACACGAGGTTTATGCTAATTTAATTGCACTTACATCGCAAGGCAATCCCATTAAATCGTGATTGGATTTGTACGCGTCTTGGGAAGTCATCGACTAATGGGAAGTTTGAAAGATTATCTCGCAGGAATGACACAAAGCGGGGTGGTCTTGTCAAATTTGCCAATTGTTTTGTGGCCTTTTCGCACAACTAAACAAATATCAATAATTTGGGCAAAGCATTTTTAGTACCTCCTTAGCCATCAATTGTCCACTGACTGCCTCGATTAATTTTCATTTAATTAAGAGGAAACTTTACCCCGCAGTAAAATAAACAAAGCGAGCTCCATCTGGAAATCGATCGACCAAAATGAAACGACGAAAAGTCTCCTTTAATTGCTACCGATCCCGATAACTGGCATACGAAGCAAACTACCAAACTGGCTTCCGAAATGGCCACCGAGTGGTCGATGGTCCCGAAATTTACGGTAATGGCTAATGAGCAGTGATTTATCAGCACCATCCACTTCGGGGCACCTTCCACGGCAGCAGGACATAACAGGTTCGTTCGAAGAGCTGTTAATTGAGAATCGCCGGAATGTCAATGCGCTACCGAATTTCATCCTGAGCTGACAATTAATTAACGCGCGCGGTTATGCATTATTAATGAATCCAGGAATATTGAATTACGACTTCGAACTTGGAGAGTCGGGTACCATTTAGCCACATGCGAGAACCCCGTTGGCTATGTTACGCGTGACATTAATGCATGACACATAAATCTCACAAACGCAGTAGGCTCACCTGTAACTAAAGAGCTTGCGGCACTCCAATCCATCCGTCCATCCATCCATCCGTCGAAGTACACGATGCGTTCCTTCCGCATATCTGTTGATCCGTTGTTATGGTTCATCCTCATCTATGGTAACGACGGCCGACGCGACGCGACGGGACGGTTGCTAATTTACGGGTCTCGAGCGTGGCATCAAGGCCTACTGCGAAGCTTGTCGACCTCACGAAGAATGCACATGCAACGGCTAAACACATGTGAGATCGATCGGGGATCGTGAGTCTTAGGGCTTGGGAAAAAAAACACACAGCTAAAATCAGGTGTGTTTTGCTACGACCTGCTGCAACGATGACGATGACGACGGCTGCGGTGGCATTTATGGGAACAGGGAAGATTCATGAATTATGAACCATTAGAGTGTATGGAGGGTATGGAGAGTTGATCCACCTGCCTGTTGGAGAGCGAGTGTTAGAAGGAGGAGCTCTGCTGCTACCTGAGGGCCCTTCATCTCGGCCGGTGGGCTTGGGAGGTTCGCAGGGATCCGAGTCCGGTCATTAGACGCAACGAGACAACAACCCTGAAATTAGCGAAAATAAATCTTATCAAAAACCATCCTGTGGTTGTTGGTTCGTTTGCCTCCATATGTGCGATGGATCATTTGTGGCACAGATGAGGTCAAGCTTTGAACTCCACGATCGTGAAATAATGAGTCGTAATTGAATAGCTGAGTGGTGACTTTTGACAAATTAACGATGCTCAGTGAAATGTGGTCTGCGTTAAAATCAATTACGGTATAAATGGCTCCAATAGATGATTTTATGTTGCAGTTGTAAACTTTCTATCCTGATCCATCCGGGACTTTGTGTTTATGGAGACTGATTCACTTAATATCTGAGCGCTAGAAATCGTCTCCATTTTGGAACAGTTTTGATGAAATAAATTGTGTACTATTGCAATTTCAGGATAAAAATATCATTCCTCTTTAGTTTTCATGAAACGACGAACTTTTCTTAAAATATCTTGTATAATTTTTTGTGTAGTGATTTTTTCATTCCTATACAGCTTCCGCTTAACAATTTCCTTATATTACTCGACTGAGCGAAAATGAGGGAAATTGGATGGATTGAGGTCCTTTTGGATGTAATCCACCCTGTTGTCTATCATGACGTTTCTCGACTGTAGTGGCAGCTAGGGCCTTTATGCGATTTGGTGAAGCGTAAAATGCGTTTTTTTTCAGAAATTTTTCCTTGGAGTGCTTCGAGTTCATAGGCTCATTTGTAACGAAAACTTGAGTTTTTTGTCCGCAGCCGCAAATCGTTTGTCAAATCAGAAGTATTTAACCTTCCTAATGCATTAGGAAAAAGTTACACATAGTGAATTCAGGGTCAAAAAAGACCCAAGACTTTGCTTCGCTCCCAAATATTTATTTTTGAGCCGATTTTTGATATCTTGGTCTCAAATGAAATGTATAAATTCTTAGAACGCCAAGCTGATCTGTTTTGTTTTTTGATTGGCCATTCTGGGCACATAGGTACCCAGAACCGGTAGCAGTATGCATCCGTAGTGGGCAATTTTGAAACCTCAAGTATTTGTACCGTTCGACGGTTCAAAATTCACGATTTTGAACACCGATCTTCAAAAACATCATGCCATAGATCAACCGGAGTATTTGGCCACATCCGGATACTCTGATACCGGTTCCGGTAGTGTCCAAAGTGGACAATTTTGAAAACTCCACTATTTGTACCGTTCGACGGTTCAAAATTCATGGTTTTGAAGACTGATACCCAAAAACATCATAACATAGATCAACCAGGACATTTGGTCACATCCGGATACTCTGGAACCGAATCCGGTAGGGCCCAAAGAGGAGAATTTTGAACCCCAAGTATTTGTACCGTTCGACGGTTCAAAATTTATGGTTTTGAATACTGATATCCCAAAACATCGTGCCATTGACCTACCAGCGAATTTGGCCACATCCGGATACTCTGGAACCGAATCCGGTAGGGCCCAAAGAGGATAGTTTTGGAACTCTTTTTTTACCGATCGATGGCTCAAAATTCATGATTATAATGGTTGTCACCTTGATGAAAACGTCATGCCATCTGTATGCCCGGAGACATCCATCATGTCATGGATTAAAACCCGGAATGGACCCAATTTAGACTTCTCTTGTACCCACTAATTTGTATACTACATACATAAACTAATAGTCCGTTTTCCTTTTGTTTTTGGAGTAAAAAAACTAATTGACACATGTTTAACCTATTCATTATACATTTCAGGGTTGATGCGAGTAAATAAAAGTCATACGGTGGTCAAATTGACAGGTGTTTACGGTTTTAAAATTCTACACGATGGACAAAATGTTGCGGTATGAATTTTACATGTACAATTACCGCATTGGCAGCACATTGTTGAATACTTATTGTCGGAACCTTCGCAAAAAGAGCACCGTCCTCTCTTCTTTGTTGGATTCATATTTCTTTTATCAGGCTGGATAGGTGGATGAGCAACAATTGAAGTTCCAATGTCTGCTCTTGAGGTACGATTACGATTTGGGCAGAAAAGACAGCTCTTGGGATCGTTTCACGTCGTGCTATCTGTTGGGATACCAGCGTTCCAGAAACAACCGTTTCCGGTTCAAAGCGTTAGTCCAATCTCTGAAAATCTTATCGTACACAACAAACGCCTCATTCAGTGATAGATCGATACCATTGCACACGACTACATTTTTCAAATTTTTCGGTATGTAGGAGAACAAGGTGATATCTTGCGTATGAGCGAAGAGGGATGAGTGTATTTGCTGTCCCATGGTAACCAGCAGTGTAGGGGGGTTGTTTTCCGGAGCGATCCGCCCACACCAATGTTCTTTTTCAAGCGGCTCTTAGGCAATGGTAAAGAGGTAAACTCGGTTTAGCAATACATCCTCGGTAACTCTTTGTCCCTGGTTTATTTCTTTTTTACCGTCTGCTCGTTTGCCCATGTAAATTTGCGAATGGAGTACATATCCGGCAACACTGTAGAAAGCATTAAAAAATTTGATCCCATACTTCGCGGCTTCATTCGGCATGTATTGCCTACAAAAAAAAACCCTTCCACGGTATGCAACAAGCTACTCGTCATTTGTAACGACCTCGTGAGGTGTAAAAGTAGTGCTTGTTGATGATTCCAGTGATCACAAAACTTTCGTATACCGATTACCTTTCCAGTAGATCGTACTGTTATCAGTTCGGATCATTGCAAAAATATATTTAAATCTCCTAAATTTAAATCTCTTAAAAACAACATGAAAAAGTAAAAATGTTTGAGTATTATGTTTTGAAAAATTGAACCCAACATGTTTTATTTTTCAAAACCCGATCACGACTCGAATTCGTGTATTAAATCCCAGAAACCAACCCTTAGCCGACTATGTACCGTGATAATCGATTGCTTTTTGTGTGTTCTCCTTGAGCCATGGTCACATAAAGCTTTAACTCGGGGAACCGTCCAAAGTCCAATTTTACATTCGTTTCATCGTCCATCAGGATGCATCCTTGGTACGTTGAGAAAACTTCACTAGATAACTTCCGAGCGGATGTTTTTAGCAATTCGGTTCTTTTTCAGCGTCCGGTTTCTCTGCTTGCTGGCACGATAAGAACGAAAGCATTTGCAATAGATGGTTCCTCTAGACGAGATCTTGGTTGGAATTATACTTAACGGCAATGTCACCATCTGGGAGTCCTAAGTTTGCACTCATTGTTCTCAAAGTTCCACAACGCTGCGTTTTCTTCCAAACAATAGTTTTCAGCTAAAAAAATATAGGTGGGCTATATCAAGAATGTAGGCGCGAGGTTCACGTTGGACCGCGTTGGTATATAGTAATAATGGTATCATATAATTTATACAAATCATAATACACACGATTGGTTTGTTTTGAAATTGTTTTGTTTTATTTTACGTTGACTTGTCACTTTTTATTATTTTTGCCTCATATTGCACTTCTATGAATCTTTTATTTCTTCTTGTCAAGATTATCAAAAACTATCTGTTTGATATATCATTTTCATTCTGAAATGTAAGTCTGATTCTGATACGATGATGCTGGTGTTCTTCAGGGGAGCCCCTTCCTATTCCACACACTGAAAGTTATTGTTAGTTTATATTACAAAATCGAAGGTAATACTCACAAATCCATTCGTTGTTTTCAGCAACGAAACTGATTTGTACGTTTTATGAAGATATCTTCGTAATTAATGGCACACGCGCAACTGTCAAAAGCACGAAGCTTTTGTTGACACAGATAGAAAATTCGTGCATTGTACGAAAATAATACAAAGAGCTACGAGTATTTTGTCAAAAATTAAAAAGAAACGCCTCTCGGGCTTCAAATGGTGAGTTGACAACTTGGCAGGAGGGTGCGACCGACCTCTGGTCCTCACAAGTTCCTACCTCACGCCTCCACGAGTCATATGATCACAAAGACTGCCAGCTGAAACATGGAGACGCTGGTTGGCGTAGCCTGGGCAATGTTGTCAATCCGACAATAGCGAAGTGAGGGGGTGCGACCGGTACATCATATCATAATTTTCCATTCTCATATCTTTCAGGTCTTCCAGGTCGTCAGGTATTACAAAATAATTGAAAATTTAAAATTCTTTTTTTTTATGGCGGTCATACATTGCCTAAATTTTCTGGTTCATAATGGATGCGCAAGTTTGTCTACAATTGCAACAAAACAGCAGTCGGCACACATGTAATTTTCAATTCATATTACAATATACCCTCACTATATATTTTATCTTATAGGACATTGTTTATTCATAGCCTAATTCTGTATATTTCATTACATGTATTACGCCAGAAAGGTAAATTTCTCTCAGGTACCATACAGTTTAGGAGAGGAGGTCTTGCGGTTATGGGATGATCATCTTCTGGTAGAAGCAGCAGTAAGAATGGGGATCAATTTTCAGCTGTATCTAGCAGTCTAGCACCGTCGGAGTGGCCTTCTCGAAAGTAGCAATGGATGTATATATAGATGTGTAGATACTAGTATGTGTTATTATATGATGCATGTTTTTACAAGCTCTAGCATATTTTCATTAATAGAAATGTTGACGACTCTCTCGACCACTCAACCTTTAATTCCTTCATTATATTTTCCATTAAATGGCGTAATATGACCTTAACATTTCAGTACACGATCATCAACTACTATTTGAGCGGTTCAGAGGAACACAGCTGTTCATCATTATTAATTGCATATCATACATATAATATTATGGAAGAAGTAATAAAATAATTAATAAAATTTTAATTGCTTCAGTTTGGTGATCCGGCCGGTATAATTATTTTATTAAATTATATCAAATAATAATCAAAATTAATAAATGCTCTTCATTCCAGAAGGTTATATATCTATATGTCATGATTAAATACGTAATAATATAATATTATGGTTTTATATACAATTGAATGCTTTATTGATATTTATACCTCAATGAATAACAAGATGACCTTCACATTCCAGAGATACAGTCACCCATCAGTGATACAAAGTGGTACGAAGCTGCATATTATTATTACTGCCTTAATATTATTATTTCAGCAGGTTAATTAATTTAGTTTAACATGGTTATCATAGGCTCGTGAACTCCAACTATTACATAATTTAACTAAATATCCTTATATAATTTTTGCTCTACTATATAATCATATATAACATATTATTATTACATTACATCTATATTTATATAAATATAATAAATACTGGGTTGGGAGGGAGCACCAGGGTATCATTCAAGCTGAAACTGGACGATGGTTTGATTGACTGCCTGAGTCTAGGAGGGAACAAACAGTATCATTTCTTATCCTACCGATTCGAGTGTGGTGCTGCGAGTTCTACTCCAACAGTTTCAGGGAGAGTGACGCGCCCTTCATAACAAGCCATCCTGTAGAAAGCTTAATGAGTATTGCGAATTGTGTTATTCGATTTGTTGGATCATATCGTTGGAAGGAGATTCTTAATTTCCCGTGGATTTCGTGTAAGTGTCTCTGCTTACGGGTCCACCCCTCCGTTTTTGGCCCTTCATACAGCGATAGTGCGAATTCAGATCGGTGGCCCAATTTGATCTTGCTGTTAAGTGGAGCTGCATCCAAGCCAAGGGCTAGAGGGGATGGTGGCTACCATACATACACATACATACAATTAAAAAGAAACGCCTCTCTGGTGGTTGCATGAAGAACTGACAGATCTACTTTATCGACTCAAATGTTATTGACAAAAAAACACAACCACGTGGAGTTGTCCAGCGTTTTTTAATGTTTCTGTCATGGGAATCGATCCTGAATATTTGGAAAGAGCTGATACTGAATCCGTGTTGATCTAACTAGGCCATTCTGACTCGTGAGAAGATACTTGATTGATGAGCACGAACTTATAACTCTCGCCAGCGCTTTCATTTTAGTTATGGGAGAGATAAATTATTCCCGCCCATCCCAGCAGTAACACCATTTTGAATGAGTACGATAAAAGAAAAACAGCGATTGACTGGTCTTCACGAAATTCATTGCTTTTATTATACAAAAAGGTGTAATGAAAGCGTTTCACTAGGTAAGAAGCAAAATAAATGTTTCAAATAATATATGATACATTTGTTATACGTACAAAATCCATGTTTACGAAGCGCGTGAAAGCTATTTTACGAAAATAAATTTTCAGTGCATCTTCACGTCAAATGTTCACCCCCTGTCAGGTAGAGATATTTTGTCAAAGTTTACGGACGACACTTCCATCGTCTGCAAGGGTCGAGTGATTTGTGCTCTGACTGGAAAGCTTCAGAAAGGTTTCAATGTTCTGTCTGAATATTTGTATAACTGTTAGATCTGTATTAATGCATTTGAAACACAGACGATTTTGTTTCCGCACTCAAAGTCACCTCGACGCATTCCGCCAGGAGATGTCAAAGTCTCACTCTGTAACACATTAAAATTTAGTATTCTACATCCGTTGATCAACAAAAAGACCACTCTATCGACAAGGAACAAGTTTGAAGTTCTTACGCAAATCATTTTTCCCTTCGAGTACGGTTTTCCATTCTGGGACAGTTGCACCAATTGCCACCATCGATAACTTCAATTCCTTTCTAAACTGTGTTGAACTAGGAATTCTGAGACCCATCACCTGACTGGTTTCTAGAGCCTCGGCGATGAAAAACGGTTAATCCTAGAGAGGTTCTATGAATCCAGTCCGAGGTCGCCCCATCCGATCATCAGACTGTAAATTATAGTTTTTAGGCATAAGCTATTGTGTTTGGATAGGTTATCAAATTTTCAAATTCAATACACTCACAAGAAATCCATACCACAAAACAGTAACACCACTCAATCGAAACTTAAAGATAACTTTAAAGAATACTGAACCCTTCTGACCGATGATAAAATGTCAAATGATGTGTTAAATGATTTAAATGTCAAAATAAAATATAAATTAAGAGAAACGAAATAAAGATACATTTTGGTAGTAGTAGAAATGATTTCAATGTTTGACATACGCTTGCGGATAAATGAGGCAGGCATTAACTGAATCACATTAACGTTTTGAACTTAAGATCTACAGTTGTAACAGTACATTCAAATATATTCAATGAATGTCCTGGAATACCACCTTTATTATGACACAATCAAGACCAACTGACATTATGACATTTTCTTGGGATATTCTATGCCAAACAAACTAACTTAACTTTGAATCGACCATAAAGCTATTGTTACAATTGTAGACATTAAATTTACAAGGACAGTTAGAATGACCTGAATCTAACAAGGTTATCCTATGATATTTGTGGACGTTTCCGAACATTCATTGAATATGTTTGAATATTCATCGTAGCTTGGTAGCGCCCAAAAGGCTTTATACTACAGTATATCTTAAGTTCTGACCTCAAGGTCAGTTTTCATGAACCTGAAAATTCCCAGATAATCTGATAATAACTGGTGAATGTGTTTGAATGATTATCGTAACCTTTCATAGATTAAAAAGCTAACTTAACGTCTATAGATCCTAAATTTTGAACTCAAGAGGCAGTTTTGATTGACCTAGAACAACCCAAGATATCTCATTTAATCAGTTGACCTTCAAAAAGACTCACTTATTTTAATCAAACACATAATGTTACTTTGTTTTGAACAAAAAGCTGTAGATCTTTAAGGTGCAATTCAAAACTTTAAATCAACAGCTGTAAATTTTATGCTTTAAATTCCAAGAGAGTTTGGATAACCTAGATTATCCGAAGATTATCTTATAATGTCTGCTGTTCTTTCAAATTATTCAATGAACATGTTTCAATACACATCGTAGCTTTTCATAGCCCAGAAAGCATTTGTTACAACTGTAGGTCCTATTTTCTTGAGATGCTTGAGTTTGGATGACCTTTAACATTTCATATTGCTTCATAATGTTTTTAACTTTAAGAATGATAATTGAATCTGTTTGAATATTGATTGTAAATTTGTATTACAATCGTAGATTTCAAGTTCAGAACTCCAGGAAGGTTTGGATTACCTAGATAATCTCAAATTTATAAAGCAAAGACTGTTGACATTCCAAGAGATAAGTTTAATATGTTTGAATACATATCGTCACCTTATATAGCTAAAAAAAACTACAACTGTACAACTGTAAATATTATGTTATGAACTTTAAGACAGTTTGGAGTACTAAAAATATTCACAATATTCAATCATTGTTGTTAAACACATATTGTCCCTTTGTACACCTACTGTGATAACTGTAGATCATATGTTCTGAACTCAAGGACCTAGATCATCCCCGTTTATCTCATGATGTTACCAAATGGAAGTACCCTTATAAGGTAAATAATTTCAGGTCATCCATGAAATTCCCAAGTATTGTATAGTTGTTTTGAATTGTTTTCTTCCCTCGTAGATATGATTATACTTAAGCAAAAAAAACAGCAAACTACAGTAAACTCCCCAACATGCACGGATTCCCTTGATGGTTCACTTGACCTCTGTTGTTTCATCAGATAATATCTCGTGATCAGATAGAGAATGTTATTTTTGAAAGCAAAATGGTGCAGTAGATCAAGGCCTTTGGGATAGTAATCCAAAAATTCAGAATTATCTCCCTACGCAAAAATGTACATGTACAAGTAAACTTACTTTATAACCCGAGTCTCAAGATCCTTGACATGTAGCAAGTTGGCGTCCTCCACAAAGATGTTTAGTTGATTGAGGCCTTCCAGATGGAGTTAAAATTAGTTTAGAACTTGTCCGCTACGTGGCGCTAGTGTACATGTGAACTTTATGCATGACCTGTATTTTGAGATCTAGATCGTGTATACTTTTTCTGTTTTCAGGAGAGTTAGTTGTAAAATTGTGAGCTTCCAGACAATCGACTCAACAGTTCAGAATTATCTCATTCTACACATTAGATCAGAATTCGTCCGTTACGTGGCACTGGTGTTCATGTGAACATTTTGTAATAACTGTTTTTTAATAGCAAGATCATGTATGAATTCATTGTTTTCAGGAAATTTATTCGGGTAACCATGGCCTTCCAAACGGTCGACTTCACAGTTTAGAATTATTTAGTCTGCCTGTGAACTATGTTAGGAATGTTTACCGATAGTGTAAATAAGAGGCTAATTACCCCATCATGGGTAATTTTGGTACGTTCTTCGGACAACTTCGAGTTGAAGGGCTCCACAAAACTTCATAGAAGTTCTTCAGATAACTTCATGGAAATGCTTCAGAGAACTTCATGGAAGTTTTACAGAGAACTTCATGCAAATTCTGCAGAAAAATTCTGTAGAAAAGTTTATGGAACTTCAGCAGAGAAGTTCAGGGATTTTTTTTTATTATTCTTTTTTAAAATGACTCTTAGCTTTCAGAGCTAGTTCGCCACCAAATTTCAGTGAAGTTTTGCAGATAATTTCAGGGAAGTTCTGTTGTGAACTTTAGGGATACTACCCCTCCACTGTTTCAGATGAACTTAATGTTGGCACAATACGCCAAAACAACTCTCAATTGGCTCACGGATTTCGTTGAGAAAGGCATCAATCCGCCAAATTGCCCTCTGCTTCGACCAATCGAATGCTACTGGGCGATTGTGAAGAGGGGTTTCAAAAAGACTGACAATTTGCAGGCAGTCAAAGGGGTATCCATTTGGGTTAGCTTGGTAAAAGCTTGGTGTGCTCGATCACATATGTACTCTCGTTCAAATTCCCTTCCGCTCGTTCTCACCTAGCATCTTTCAATTTCACAGCCTGCCGTACTCTGATGGAACTATCAATACTTTCTCTTTGTTCTAGCAATAAATTTCTGTCCACTCCTAGAGTCTCTCATGTTGATGAGAAATTATTTGCTTCTGACCAATTTCATCATTGATCGTTACTCCGCGCATTGGGAGAATACAAAAAACAACAATTGAAGAATATGCTGGAGTCCACACAAAGAATATGCTGGAGTCCACACAAATTTGGGCTGAAGTGTCAAAAAAATGTGAGAAAACACTTTTCCGGAACTTGTGAAACGTATACGATCAAAAATTTTCAAATTCGAGAAAGAATCATATAATTTTATCCGGTCTTCACAATGTTCGATTTCAATCCCGTATAATTAAGAATCATCTACTTGTTTGAATAAAACATCATTTTTTATATTATTTGAATGCAAAATAAGTGGATAAATTATTTCCGATACAGTCCTAAGTATTAGTTAAAAAAATACAACAGTTCACCTAAAAATTACCAAAATTTTAAAAATTAAAATCTTCAATCATTTCGGCCAACGTTGTACATTTTCTTTGCTGTTGTTGATATTGATTTGTAGTTCAATGCAAAATGTCTCCCAACTTGTTGATTACTCTAAAGAGAATGTTTCATCTACTTTTTGGCTACGTGAAAGCTGAGAAATAGCAATTCGATTATGACCACTTGAGAAATATGTACAGCTGTAATTTATCGTTAGAATTATAATTTTAGTTGAACCTTTTGCCTATAAATTCTCCATAACAACAGGTTTAATTTTGAAAGTTTCAGCTAAATTGGCGAACCCTTGAAGGAGTTTTATCACTTTGAACTTTGAGGAAAACAGGTGCCTATCTCAAATCGCCTATACATCTGTTCAGTAATGTATCTTAATTCATCGCAGTTCAACATTGAAGTTATATCAGAGCTACTGTCAAAATTTCAGTTCATTCTATTCTCGCAAAGCTGACATAGATGATGGCCAGGGGCGTAGTGAGGCGGTGACGAAAGTGGCCCCCGCCAGGGGCGCCAGGCCTCAGGGGCGCTGAAGCTGAAGGTGCTCGAGCTGTTTTGTGAAAAAAAAAATCTTTTATACTCAGGCTTCTTGATGCTAAATGGTTTTACAAAGAGCTGACAAATGGAGAAAAAGCTAACCGTCAATGAATGCTTTACAGTGTTTCACCGAACGCTGTTTTTCCTTTTTTTGCTGTTTGGTAAATTAATGTTTCGTAACATTTTCTTGGATTTCGGAAAAGGATTTGATGATCAGGAGCATCTAAATCCAATTATTCAAACTGGAATTCGTGGAGCCACCATGTTTCTTCTTGCGGAAAGATTTTGAAAAACAGTTGATTCTGACTTCTTGACTATTGGAAGCAATTCAAATAGAAACGGCGAATCATTTTGAAAATTGTGGTCTTGATATATGGGAGATAATATTGATTAACATCGACAGAGTGAACGAATCCCTGCAGTCAAAAACCATAACCATAGCCAGTAAAACAAAACAGAGGTTAAAAAACATCATTCGACTGAATGAAAACTGATGTAGTTGACCACGCAAAGCATGCGAAAAACAATGCATTGAAATTGGCATCGACAAAAATTTCCAAGTAACACGACTGCAGTGGAAAATGCGAAAAATTTATGACATTACAGATAATCGAGCTCCTCTGTCGAGTGAAAACAGGGGATTACGTGGGAAGTAAGCTCGGTATTTCCCAAAATACTGTAACAAATGGAGCAGTGTGGAGAATCAATGGCGGATATAGCATCGGAATTTTCATTCTTGACAGGACACGGACTCGCATCTGTAACTATTCCATAATTAAAGGAGGTCGCAGCAGGCTTTGGATTAGCGTATGTTACTGATATTGATACAGTAGAGCGTGAATCTGAAGCAGAAGTTTTTAAACGACAAATTGGTGAGATGTTGCCTGACCTGAGTTCTTCTACTCCGTTAGACATATTAAACTGTATCCTTGGTTGTTCTCTTCAAGATGTTTGACGCTTCCAGTTACAGTGACATAGTGTGAGCTTCAGCAAGTTTTAAATAATAAACAAATATCTTCTAGAATGATGTAAGACCTGGCTTGGCCATTATTTCGATAGAAAAGGAATGGCTACCAGATCTTGATTTAGATTTTATTGTTGATCAGCTTGCTTCAACTAAGGCACGTAAGGTAGAAGGCAAATCGATCCTACGTTCTAGCTCGTTAAAAACAATCTTAGCATGCAGCTAGTAACCGTGTGGTGTTTGTGTCTGTGGTGATCAAAACATCTCCAGAAGCTCTGATAAAAAATCAAACAAGTGATGTGCATTCTCATGAAACATAAGTGCAAAACATAGAGGAAGAAAGTCAAGTCTATGATACGTTGGAGGTCGTGTTATCTAAGCATTATCTAAGCCAAAGCTTGAGTTATCTTAGAATTAGTTCTCTATACGAGTCCATTCCCTTCAGTCATCATGGTTTGTTTTTGATGTCCCATCTCCATTGTATCAGTATCGTTTGAAAAATTTCACAAGTTGTGTAACGCCTGTCGGATTTGCTTTGGCTATTGTTCCCGTTCATCACAACAGTTGTTTATCCAGCTGATCGATAAAAACAACAATGTCCGATGATGTGTCTATCTGTGTTTCGTGTAAGAAGGAGGAGAGGGATCCGAAAAAATTAATTGAATGTCTCCAATGCTTCAAGAGCGAGCATTTCAAGTGCAGAAACGTCATTGGAAGTGCAGTACGCAAACTTAGGGAGAACCCGTATTTCTGTTCCGTCGAGTGCCAACAGTTTCATCAGAAGGCCATCAAAACATCTGCAGATGAGTCCAAAGTTTTGCACGAGGTACGAGCGGTGCTTACTGAAGTCCGCGAAACTCGGGCTGAGGTGCACGAGATGAAAACCACGATTACGGAAATGGAAAAGTCCCAAAATTTTCTTTCTGGTCAGTTGGACTCTCTTCTCAACGAGGTTAAATCGCTGAAAACTGAACAGTCGATTCTAAAAGCAGATGCCGAAGAAATGCGAGAGAGACATCATCACTTGAGTACTTCTGTTAGGCAGCTCGAACTGGAAGTTGATCGTATTAATCGAGCAGCGTTGACTAAAAATGCGATTGTGTTGGGAATTCCACTGAAGAATAATGAAAACGTGAAAAACATTGTCCATAAATTAGCTGCTGTTGCTGGGTATGATCTACCGGACGGAGCAATTGTGCAAGCAAAGCGTTTAACATCAAATGATTCCAAACAACAAAAAACAGATTCGGTGCCGATCAAAATCATCTTCTCGAATGAGCAGTACAAGGAGGATCTCTTCAGCAAAAAGAGAACGTATGGTCCGATACTACCCGATGCAATCGATTCTGATTACCGTGACAGCTCTAGGAAGGTCATTTTAAGGGATGAACTGACTCCATATGGAATGAAGCTGTTCAAGCGTGTGCGTGAAATACAGAAGGAAATCAACTTGAAGTTTGTCTGGACTGGTCGGAATGGTGCAATATTGGCTAAAAAATCGGAGAATACAAAAACCGAGGTGATCCGGTCTAATACCGACGTGGAAGCATTGTGGAAATCTGCTCGTAAAAGGCAACTGAATTCTTCGGGATCGTCACCTGGTGCGGGACCTGTCTCCAAACGTAATTAGAGTACAATGTGTTGTTGAATACTTAGTCTATTAAATGAGCAATGATTTGTAATTTCTCATTCGATTGTGTTGAAGCATGGTTAAACAATAAAGATGCAGGCAACCAGAGATATTCGTTAACGGTCATTCAGTTGAATATCAGAGGCATGAACGATTTATCCAAGTTTGATAATATAAAAGAGCTATTGGATAAGGAGTGTATCGAAAAGTAGTTATAAACATTCGATGCGTTATTACGCATAAACTACTGTATATATTTTTAGCGTGTAAGCGCCATTTGCTTTGTTTACATGTCAAAAATGATTATTCGGTTCATTCATTTCCGTTGATAAAGTTGTATTCAAAATGTCGCGAATTGAATTTGAGACTAAAAGAAAATTCTGCACACTTGGTGCACCGAAAAGGGTGTTACTTACAACCAGATTGCGAAAAGAGTAAATGTTCACCCGGCAAGTGTAAAACGCATCATCGAAAAGTTTGGTAAGGAGTGCTCCCTCAAGGATTTACCAAGAAGTGGCCGGAAACCCGGCTCCAGCAACCCCGATTTGGACCAAAAAGTTGTGGATTATATTCAACGGAACAAATCTGCCTCTACTCGCGATCTAGCCAAGAAGTTCAGGACCAGCATCGGAATGATTCAACGAATCAAGCGCAGGAATGACTTGAAGACGTACAAAAAGCAGAAAGTGCCCAAACAAACTCCGGAACAAAAGTCTCGTGCCAAAACCAGGGCTCGAAAGCTGTACAGCTGCATTTTGGACAATGTCGACCAGTGCATTTTGATGGATGACGAAACATACGTTAAAGAAGATTCAAGAACGCTACCGGGGCCGCAGTTTTATACTAAATCTGTTGGGGAACGTGTGCCAACCGCAGATACGACTGTTGCGATGGAGAAATTCGGTCAGAAGGTGCTCATTTGGCAAGCTATTTGCACATGTGGCTTGCGTTCTTCAATTTTCTATACAAAAGGAACTATAAATGCTGAGATTTATCAAAAGGAATGTTTGAAGAACAGGTTGCTACCATTGTATAGAAAGCACCAGTCCCCTCCTCTCTTCTGGCCAGATTTGGCATCGGCACATTACGCCAAATCCACTCTACAGTGGCTGACGGAGAATAACATCAAGTTCGTAGAAAAAGACATCAACCCACCAAACTGTCCCCAGTTGCGACCGATCGAACGCTATTGGGCAATAGTCAAGCGTATATTTAAGAAGGATGGTACAGTGTCCCAAAACATGACCGATTTTAAGAAAAATTGGGCAGCGGCATCCAGGAAGTGCACAAAGGTCACTGTGCAGAATTTGATGGCAGGTGTCAAATCAAAAGTACGGGCATTCTACAGAAATGAACATAATGACTAGTTTTTCCGTTTGGATCTTTTGTAAACATGTTAAGCTATAATAAACTGAAATAGTATGTTAATTTTAACCATGTTTTCATGCCTATTTTATTATTTGGAAGTTTATAACTACTTTTCGATACACTCCTTAGGTATGAAAGGCGAGTGGATATAATTGTTTTATGTGAAACATGGATCAAATCAGATAGAGTCAGTTTGTATTGTTTAGACGGATTTAAAGGGATTTTTTCTTGCAGAGCAGAGTCGTATGGAGGTTTGGCTGTATTTGTTCGACATGGTCTAAACGTTGATGTACGCTCGATCAGATTGATTGAAGGATTTCATCATAAACACTGTCAACTGGAATTAAATGGAAGAGGATTCCAACTGCACGCTATTTATAGGCCACCAGCATTTGCTGCCAGACGCTTTCTTCTTGAAATCGAGAGCATAATTGCTAATGTCCCAAATGGTCACGACTGCATGTTAGTGGGGGATATGAACGTACCCACTAATATTTCTGCAAATAATATTACCTCGGAATATATCCGACTGTTACAGTCCTTCAACCTTCTTGTTACAAACACGGAAACAACAAGAGAAGCGAGTAGTAATATCCTTGACCATGTTGTCTGCTCAGATCGCATTGCGGACAAGGTCCGTAATGAAACTATTTACAACGACATCAGTGATCATTGCATAGTGATTTCTCATTTGAAATTATACAGTGCTGTATCAAGGGACACTTTTATTAAACGAATCGTCGATCACGACCGGTTAAATGAGCTTTTCCTCCACTCTGTTGGTCAGTTATCTTCCACATTGAACGCGAACGAAAGACTCGAGCAGGTGATCGCTTTGTACAACTCTTCATTGAGTGAGTGCACAAGAACTGTTACACTGGAGGCAAAAATTAAAGGCCACTGTCCGTGGATGAATTGTGATTTAATGACACTGATTCGGTTGAAGGAGAATGCACTCAAGAGACATCGTCGTCACCCTAACGACTCATCACCCAAAAGTCACTTGCACGCTTATCAAAACTACTTCAGTGGAAAAAAAACTCAAAGTAAAAAGGATTATTACAGCAGAATGTTAGAGACAGCCGACTCGAAAACAGCTTGGAAGTTTATAAATAAAGTATTGGGGAAGCATAAAAAAGAGCCCCAAATTACATCAATCATAGACGGTGACCAGTCAACCACCGATATTGCGCGAATCTGCAATATAATGAATAATCACTTCTGCAATATTGGGAAAAACCTAGCGGCGCGTATTGATATTGATCGTAATATCCATAAGCTGGGAACGCTGGTCAATCAAGTGAACTCTCTATACATAAATCCAACCTCTATCAACGAAGTAACTATCCAAATCAACAATTTGAATATCAACAAAGCCTCTGGACCCGATAATATACCTGCTTCCTTCGTTAAACAACACCACCAATTTTTCGCCAAGCTGATAACCGACGTGTTTAACAAAGCCATTACCACCGGCCAGTATCCAGACTGTCTGAAACAAGCTCGAGTCGTTCCGATCTTTAAATCAGGTGTTCGGGACGACGTGAACAACTACAGACCAATTTCTTGTTTGTCCGTGCTTGATAAGTTGATCGAAAAACTGTTGGCTACTAGGTTGATTGAGTTTACGCAACGCTTTCACGTTATCTACAATCATCAATACGGGTTTCGATGTGGTTCTAGTACATTGACAGCATGCTGCGATCTGGTGGACAACATTTATGATGCTATGGACCACAAACAGCTGGGCGGAGCATTGTTCATCGATCTTAAAAAAGCTTTTGATACCATCGACCATCAATTGCTTATCGAAAAGATGGAAGTTTTTGGGAATAAGAGGAGTATCTAAGTCATTGTTCCAAAGTTACCTCACTAATCGCTCCCAGTTTGTAACTATCGAAGGATACAGTAGCACTTCATCGCCAATAACAACTGGAGTTCCTCAAGGGAGCAATTTGGGACCCATTATGTTTTTGCTATTCATTAACGACCTATCCAAGCTACAACTGAAAGGAAAAGTTCGACTATTTGCTGACGACACATCAATTTGCTATCGTGGTGAAACTGTAGAGGACTTGCACCGTCAAATAAAAGAGGACATAATCTTGCTTCAGGAGTTCTTCAAAGTTAACCTCCTTTCGTTGAATTTGAGTAAAACGAAATATATGATCTTCCACTCGCCATGGAAACGCCTTCCATCTCACAATCCACTGGAGGTAAATGGATTTGAAATTGAGAAGGTTTTGGAGTATCCATTTCTTGGCCTAATGCTAGATACCAATGTGAAATGGTCCGCACATGTCAATAACCTCAAAAGTAAACTTTGCTCAATAAGTGGAGTTTTGAGGAAGATATCACCGTTTGTTCCACGAGCCTGGCTCTTGAAACTGTACTTCTCGCTCTTCCACTCTCGTCTGCAATACCTAGTAGCCATCTGGGGTATGGCCAGTAGTTCTCTTTTGAAAGAACTGCAGGTCGTTCAGAATAGATGCTTGAAGACTATATTTGGAAAGCCACACTTACATCCTACGGTTGAACTCTATGAACAAGCTAACGCCTCTATCATGCCGATTAGAGCGCTCTGTGAACAGCAAATCCTTTCGTTAGTTCGAAAAATCCTAATAGATAATTCAACGCACCATAACATCTTACTTAAGAGAACTATTCGGAATCGAGCATCACGACAGGAAGGACACTTAGCGCTATCAAGGGCATACACCGAGTATGGCAAGCGAAAATTTGTGTATATTGGCAGCAAACTGTACAACGAACTTCCACCGAGATGTAAAAATGTTCTTGGTCCATACAAGTTCAAGAATATTCTGAGAAAACACTTGAAGGATCAAATCTCCAGGTATCTTCCTTAAAAAATGCCAGGCCATACCAAGGGGTTTGGACTTTTTCTGGTGAACTCCAGCCTTTACAACACTCCGTCATCGTCAAAGCCAAGGGTATTGGACTTCGGTCTGGCGAAAATCAGCGTTCTATCAGGTAAGATAGAGTTGTATATGTCTGGCCGAAGCCACCAATGGTACTGCGCCCTGATGTTCTACAAACCTTCCAGTTTTGCAACCTTTATCACACTCCGTCATCGTTACGTGGATTCTGGAACGCCGAGCTCTTCATCAGTTCCCCGTCAGTCGTACCAGAGGTACTGAACCTGGGTCCGGTGAAAACCAGCTCTATGTCATCTCTGCAACCTTCACAACACTCCGTCATCGCTATGTGGTTTTTGAAACGACAAGCTGTTAATTAGCTTCTTGCCAGCCACGCCAAAGATTGTGGACTTCGATCTGGCCAAGCCAGCCTTCTGTTAGTTCTTCAAACCTTTCAGCTCTGCAACAATCACTACACTCCGTCATCACTATGTGGATACCCGAACGACGAGCTGCCCATCAAATCTCTGTGAGCCATACCAAGGATGCCGGACACCGGTCTGATGACTATTCATCAGAGTTCTGTTACCCATGCACATCTATCGGTCAATTATAGCCTTATGCATTATAGAATCAACCATGTTTCCTGTTAGTTTTTAAGCCCTAGATTTAAGCTACATTTCGCACTTCCTTAAAAGAGTTAAAACTCACTGGAAGTGCACTCTGTTGTATTTAAAGTTTTTTTTAAAACATACGAAGGTTTTGTGCCTATGGGAGAAGAGGCTTTACTAAAGCTTCACTCCTACGGGTTTTCCTTCTGCAGAAATAAAGAAATAAAGAAATAAAAGATCTCAAGAAATTAAAAAAAAAAAAGGGGTAGTTATGAATTATAACGAACTTCCAGCAAATATAAACGTGAATAAAAGTTATTTCAACGGATCAACATGAATTTTTACTGCTGAACAGATCTTTTAGACTCGATACAACACAAACTTGTATATGTAACAATAAAAATAAGTCGATGTAGATGCATGCAAGAAGCAATATAAGTTGGGGCGTCATTTTCTTGGTTTGCCAGGGGCGCCACCAACTCCTATTACGTCTCTACTGATGGCCAATGCAGATATTCTTTTGTTCAGTACTGTATAACTTTCAATTGTGAGGTTATGCCTTCCGCCGGAATCCTTTCATGCATTGTAAAGCCTAAACTATGGAAAACCTAATTTTTGTCTTCGTTTTAAGTACTCCGACAATTCGTCAAGCGAGAAAATTTGAGAACGGAAATCTAGCGAAAATCCAGACGACGGATACCAGCTTCGAGGCGAGCTGCATCTGCTGGGCAGATGTAAAAAAAAGAGAGACAAGATGGCTTGGGTCTTGAACTATATCCACTGAGAATGCAGCAGATGTCTCGCTATTCGTTCAAGCAAAAGGTAAACAAGCGTTGAAGCTAAAGTATGAAAATTATTGCTATCTTTCATGTTTGTTTTTTACATAATTTGAATGTAATGGGTAAGAGATCGCTGTCAGTTTTTTCGCTCATTTCCATTAATTTTAAAACCAGTGAAATTTCATAGGGAAGATTGAGAATTTAATTTTGAGTTTATGGGTAATTCGGTTGCCTGTTATGACCGGGGTCGTTTACTGTAGAGCGACACTATCGGTCGTCGTGTTTTTCGCTGCAATGGAAATCGTAGTTCTCTAGTATGATGTAAGCAAGCGGTTCCGTGTGTGCAAAGTTTTTTTCCGTTTATCACAAAACTAAGTGTCCGGAGTTGTTCCGATATTCCGCTGGTCATTTGGGTAGCCGTCGGTCCACTCTGTTGTCCAACATGCAATGAACCCAGTGACCAGGGTTGCCACATTATTTTTCGTTCCCATCTTTAATTTTGGCCATAAAAATCTTTTTTATCTGTGTTTAACTGCAAAAATCTTGGCAAAAATCTTCAGTTCAAACTTTGTGTATAAAAACGGAATAAAAACATGTCAGGTGCCTGAACGCTAATGCACTTCTGTTTTTATAATTATTTTGAATTTAGTTAAGCAGATAAATACTCATCAAAACACAGTTATTTTGATAAACCGACACAAAATGGTCTTTTCAATAGAGCTTAAGTGCAGATATCGGTTCCCCTACATCACAGTATGCCATTTTTTTTTTCAATTTTCGAAAAACTGACAGCAATAAAAATTCAACAACAAAAACAAAACACTCTAAACTACTCCTTTATAAATTTTCTAGGGAAAATACCCAATGGGTTATTTTCTACAGCATTTTTTCCGCGATTCAATTTGATGTGGGACACCCTTTATGTATGTGTGGTTACAAATAGCTATCATTTGTTGCTCGCGTTACGAAAATGCATTTATGATGCACATAGATATTATCAATGCTTTTTTTTTTATTAGTGAGGTGGTTCCGGCATTTGGTCTTATTCAGATTGCATTGTAAGAAAACTCGCTCCACCGTTGCCGAAGAATACGGGATTAATAGAAAGTTCGAAATGAACTTTCTTAGCAAGGGATAAGCCAACTTCCCATCTGCTCGTTTGAAACACAGCTGTTTTCTCCAACAAGTTTAGAAGTCATCCGATTCTTCAATGTCGGTGTCCTTGCAAATGATTAAGTCCTCAGCTAATAAAACTTATATTCGATGGCAGAAGTTCGGATATTGTTTAATAATTGAGTTGAACTTTTCTAAAGCGTGCAAATTCTTGGGGTCAACGGTTAATGCAGGATTTAGAACCAGATCGTTCAGATCAATACTCTGAATGACCTATTTAATCAACTCGGTATAGAAAGCGCAGCAGATCGAGTAGAAAGCGTCTTTGCGGGTATCATCGAAAGTTCCGGGTCTGAGCATTTCTCCTGCTGCTACCCCGATATAAGTATGCTTCCTAGTTTCTAGGAAGTAGAAACATCGAAATCATTTAGGTATCTTAGGTAATCATGCTCACAAATATTTGGAAAGAGTGCCAATCACAGGGACTTAAGCTGAATGCACATGTTTCAAATTCTTTTTGACAACTGAATCCAATGATAGCCACCTGGCAGCAGATGGATGCAGAATTTTCAAAGGCGTAAGTTCCAAGATACTTTGTATCATCTGTATTTTCTTGAATCGTTAGAGGCTAGAGTACAAGTAACTGTAGACATCTATCATCAACTGTTCCTGGTAGAATTTTGAATGTGTAGCTTGCACAGAGACCCAAAACGTGGCAAGTACATTTGATAATTATCAAATGCGGACAGTCACGTTTCAACAGTTTCTTGACGGATCGTTCAGAAATAGGTTACCGATGCTCCATCTGATCAAATATTATTTTCTCTTGCCCATCCACCTATTTTCAGCTCAGCTTCGCATATTTTGCTACTAGGCGTGGGTAATATATTATTTTCGAATTCGTTCCTGCCTTAATTGTGGCTGCTGCTTCTTTGTGTCTTTTGATGTATTTGTGTGAATGAAAATTTGATTAGTCTCGTTTAGCAACACAGAGTATGTCAAGACAAACATTACACCAAGCTTCGGTAGAATCATTTCTTCAATCATTTTTTCAATCATTCTTCAAAGCACTGAAAACCTTCGCCTGTCAGCCATTTGGTATTAAACTTTTGCGATAACGCTTTTCTCATAAATTTTGCAACAAAAACACGTTCAAATGTGACTTTCGAAGTATCAAGATGTCTTTCAGGATACTGCAAGAAAAACTTATTATTCACTTTATTCACGTCCTTTAAATAATGGACTCCGAAGAATACGGTGGAAATAACAACCATCTCTTGTTACTCCTCTTGATTTTTTTCCAGAAAATTTGAAACATTTAAAAATGTTTCCAAGGAAATACGGTGGCTAAATTATGGTAAAATTTATGATTTAAATGGGCAACAACATTTTCGAATTTATTTGAAGATAGCTAAAAAAAAAAGTTGAACTTATAATTTAAGGTTTAATACTACTTTACCGTATAGTTCAATGAACAATGTCAGCAATTATGTTATTTTTATAAAATTTGTGTTAAAATGACTATGTTTCATATAAACAATTTCGACAATACTCTAATCAGCTGAGCCAACATTTCTCCAGCGGAAAATATGAAATTCATCTTACACAGATAAAAAGAAACACTGAATTTTCTGCGTTATCTAATGCACATAAAGGGAATGCTAGATTTGGCAGAAAATATTGGGACATTTCATGTAAATTTAAGCCAGATAACGCCTAAATCCAGCCTGTTGTATGAAAGATTGCAAACAATATCGTTGTTTACACTCCTTTGGCTTGGAATAACACTAGGGGAAATTTTACGCGCTTGTTAAAATTAGTTATTTTTTTCTGTGTAGATTCCTCTAATAAATCCTTATAGTTTTTGTGTAGCTTTTTCAGGAGTTTTCCCTTCAGTAAGATCCCTTTAGAATTACAAAACTTCACGTGTTCAAAGATTCCTCCAAAAAAAATTATTGCAAGGAAGTTTTGCAAAACTGTCGATGAGATGCCAGAAGAAACTCCTGAAAGAATCCCTGAAGGAATGCCTATAAACTTCTGAAGAATACCTATAGAAACACCAGAAGCTATATTTCAAGAAATGTCTGAAAACTTTTCATAGCATCTTTAGAAAATTCGATAAAATTTTCTTAAAAACAAAAAGATTTCTACAGGAAAAATGTTACCGCTGCTCAACGGGTTTCCGGATAAAAATGAAAACTTTGCAATTGCCAAAAATCTTAAAAATCTTGGTTTATCTCAAAAATCAGTAATCTTAATATACAGATATCTGTATGAAAAAATTGTAAAAAATCTGTGTCAATCTAGATAAATCTGTGCATGTGGCAACCCTGCCAGTGACTAAGAAAGAGAAAATTGTTTTCCAGGACAAAAGTACACGATGAAAGTAATCAGTGCGCAAAAAGTGTTCGGCGTGGGTCGGCTTGGTACAGTTTTTTCGGTGGTTGCATTTAGGAATGGGCGATGTCGATGCGATTTTTACAGAATCGATATTTTTACCTTGATGAATCGATTTTTTTCATTCAATCTTTTCTGTGCGATGTTTGACATCATCGATTTATTGAGAGATGAAATCGATGTTTCATTAGATTGCATTTTTTATATTATTGAGAGCAAGAACTTCATGGACATCGATCAAACGTCGATCAAAGAAGAATATATAATCACCCTACGCTTGTTTTGATTATTTTGACAGCTGTCACTGTAGCTCAGCACTCAGCCTGATCATACATCTATCTCGTATTATAATTGGCATTGGCTGAGTTGATAACTATCGTAAATAATCAAATTACTAAAAATAAAAAATAATGGTGTTTTGATGTTGTTTTTAAGTGGATTGTCGGTATTGTCTCATGTTTATTGTTATTAACTCTCTATGCTAGTATATTGATCTTTTCATTTGTGTTTAAACAGACCATTCAATGAGTTTTTAGGATAATTAGACAAACATGTTGTGCCTTTTTTGGAAACTGGTTTCACTTGTGTGTACCGGGTTTTAATATTTCTATCGATTGTTCAACATATACAACATGCTTCTTAAAAAAAAAAGTTCATATGCCATGAGCTTGTAAACTTGTTTTTGAATAGTTCTGCACAAATACTATATAATTTGTTTTAACGACCGGCTTATTAGATATTAAATAATAACACAAAGAGAAATATTTCATTATCTACCACCAGTTTTTGGATTGCAAATATGATTTAAAAAAATCGATGTTTTTTCGAATCGACTTTTTACTCTCGATATTTTTGTGGATCGATTTTTTTTATTTCAAAAAATAAATCGATAATATTTTTCAAAATGCCCATTCCTAGTTGCATTCGACAAGAGCTGCGGGGCAGCGCACCGATGAATTAGCGCGAGGCTAGCAGAAATTTGCTCGTTATTTTCGTTTTCGTGTGTATCGATCGGTAAAGAAAATGATTGAGAAATTTAGGCTTGTTCGTCCCGAACTGAGCTGGTAAAGCAGAGGCTCCTTGATAAATATCAGTGTTGGCATAAGCTTGAGCATTTGGGTGATGAGAAGGTGATGAAGATGCGCAGCAAAAAGAAGAGTGAGAAAGTGTGCTATCAGTGGTAAACTGGGACATTTGTCGGGAGTGGATGTGAGTAATGTGAAGTGCGAGGCGAAATTGAAATCCGGTAGTGCAAAAGCAAAGCAAGCAAGCGAGAGTGATTCGGCGATTTGTGTTGTAGCTGAATCAAAGTGTAGTGGACCTTGTATCAAGATCCAGGTATATATTCAGGCCACATGACAAACTGTAAGTCGATCTTCGATAAATTAGATACGAGCAGAGCTGGTAAATCTCACGGCCATCGTTTGACAATGAAAAATAGGCAAACTCACTGTCACGAGAAGAAATGAACTATCATGAGATTTCTCGTCATTCTCACACCATCATGCAGTCATGTGATTTTGTCTCATGCAATTTTGTTTTACAAATTTCTAAATAGTATACCTAAAATTAGCCAAGCAATAATATGTAATCGACAAAGTGGACGTTTTATTTCAAGTTTTGTTATGAAACTTACAATTATATCAATAAATGTGTTTGTAATGACCAAACCACTGTCACGTGCTGTCATGACGAAAAATTCGATGAGATCTCCAATCATCGTTTGTTCACCCGATGAGATTTTCAAACGTAGATCGGTAAAAATCATAGGTAATTTTTCATTGAAAATGACATTTGCCAGCCCTGGACACGAGTGCGCCAGTGAAGGTTGTTCTGACCGACGGATCAGTGACGATGGAATCAGAAAGCACAGTGAAATATGTGAACGACCAATATAGTTAGGCGGATATTCCGTTCAAAAATGACTCATATCGCTGAGAAAGCATGTGAAGAGAGGACTTAACGTGAAATTCAGTCGTTCGAAACGTGAAACATTGTCTGTGCAAGGCAAAGCAGTGGCTCTGGTGGAACCGCGAGAAAATTCGTTCGCGTTGAAAGTTGCAGAGGAAGCTCGGCTAGGCAAGGAGGCACCGTCGGCTAGGTCATCGAGATCCGGCGTCGTTGGATGAGATCCGGAGGATGGAGCTTTCTAAGGATGTCTAGGTTCATGATTGCAGGATTCGGCTGGTTTGTCAACCATGCTTTGAAGTAATAATACTTCAGTTAGGTATAAAGATGAATGAATGTACCGGGAAATGAACGGAAACAAGCGGAGTTGGGTACAGGCGACTCTTAAGTAAGTGCTTTCATGGACGTGGAGCAAGACAGGTAATTGTTGTCCACTGTATCTATATTAATACAATTTATTTTTAATAGCTTTGCGTCGATCATCGGTTGAATCGGTTGCGTCGATACTTTGTTCCGCAATATTTTGTTATCGGGCGTAGCGTTTTGTCTATTGTTCGTTGCGCGAGTGATTGAGTGAGCATTAGAAGTCGTGGTTCGCCGGGTAAGATCGGTCCGTGGTGAGGTACATAAATAATTGTGATCCAAATTATTCGTTCGCCATGCTCAACAGGCCACCCTATCTTGGAACAAATAGACCACTGTCCCATTTTGTAAGAGACTCCAGCGGGATCCGTACTGTTGGTGTAGATCACTCCAAGCTGGCTCTCTAGCGTTGAGATGAATTACCTTGTTTTCCTAATGAAAAACCACTATCACGCTTTGTGAGTGACCCCAATAGCATCCTTACTGTTGGTTTAAACCGGTTCAAATCGGAAATCGGTACTAATTACACTTGACAGCTTATCGTTAACCAAAACGAACCCTGCTGCCACCCAATCCTGTTATCCAAAATCCCAGTGATTTCTCGTGGAACTTGACCTGCATTCGGGCGAGGCCGGTGCCGGTATTGCCTTAGTTTGGGATCACCAGTTTTTACACATTGAAGATGTATGTTAGTCCCATGCATCATCTGTTGGTTCACTGTGTAATAACAGCTGATCTGGCAACAACGGAGTAGCAACTGGCGTGAGAGGTATGGATGTTACCAATACGCTGGGGTCGCCCGCCCGACAGTGAATTCATAATTGATCTAGATCTTAGGATACAGGCAATACAAAAACTTTAAATGTATTCTTGCACCGCGTAGCGGACGAATTATGAACAAACATTCACACTATCCAAAAGGCCTTAGCCACTCAAAAATATTAACTTCCTATATATCAAGGCTGCTTAGATACAAGCAATTCAGTTATTTTAACATGTTCACTAGTGCCATGTAGTGAGATAATTCTGAACTTTAAAGTATACCATCCTAAAGACCTTGATCTACTAAACAATTTTGTTGAGGAAAGTAACTTTCTATATTCGATGGATCACGAGATAATCTATGATGAAACCGAGAAGGTCAAACCCCATACATCACTTGAGGAGGGTCACAAGCGGATCCGTGTTAGTCTGGGGGTTGAATGTACTCTGCTGTTTTTTTTTTTTTGACAAAATATGCTGCCTTTAAACGGTTATAACCTCCAGTGAAGTCGGGTCAAAACGCTTTCTACGGCAAAGTTGCTCGTTAAAGGCTGAGGAAGCATTTGAGCGATTCTCAAAAAATATCAAGATTTCAAATTGTTGATGCCACTTTGTGAAGAAAAATGCAAATAGCCGAAGGTCACAATACGATTTTTGGTAGTGGGAATCAAGTTTAAGGAGGGATATACAGTTAGAATGACCAAAAGAAACAAAAAAAAATTTTTTGCATAAAAAGTCAGTAAATTTCTCGTAGAATACGCGCTTTAAACCTGTTTTTCGAAATTCAAACTTCAAGTGTTTTTTTTTCATCGTTTTTCGAAGACGCCTTTTTCGCGCGCAGACCTTATTATTGTAAAAAAGTTTCGATTGATTTGAGTAAAAAGTTTCCCTTGAAAATTTATATTCAAAAATGAGTTTATTCTCTCGTTCTAACTGTATATCCCCCCTCTTAAGGAAATTGGCATTGAGTTCTGGGTCTCAAGACTTTTTTCGAATTTTGTCGACCAGTGTTATTAGTGAGTATTTGTTGGTGGACATTGACGAACGACGTTGATTAACAAATAATAATTATTTTACAAATCAAATGACTATTTATGTAATAATTTATTTACAAATATTTCAATTAATTGCATACTTTTTCCTAAGAAAACCAATAACAATAATACAAGTAGCCAATATGCTACAAGTTTCAAGTTACAAAATATTTCATGATGTAAAGCGGAAAATTGAACTTTTTTAATTTCGCTATCTAGCCTGACACTGTCCTATGCATTTCTTTTTCTTGAAAAGCTACCCCAGTAGAGCAGCTTTCAGCTTTGTTCGAACGTAACTCTTAAGAACTGTTGCGTAATTCAATGCCCATGGTGAAATCCAAACTGTTCATTGGCAAAAAAATTAGTTTGTATTGATGAGAAGCATCATTCTACAAAATTATTTGTTTTAGTAAATCCCTCCGAATCCATCTTCGTTTGGATCTTCTTTGTGCATCATTCAAACTCACAGCACTACACAAAACATACTTTTCAAAAACCTTTTAATCAACAAAGCTGTGCAACTTATAAATCTATATTTGAGGTTAACATTAAAATTTAACGTCCCACTTGTACCCGCAATGTAATAATCACTCGCTGCAAAAGTTTCAATGTTCATTCAACCAAGCAGAAATTATCACTTGAATTAATTTCAACCGAAACCAAGCACAGACGACGAATGTTTCCGCATTTTTGAAATTAATTCGTGTCCGACCTATCTTCACCTCAAATCAAATACCCATGGGCTTGGATCGGAAAGCAGAAATAAAAAAGAAATAAAAAAAAACAACAAGCTGCCCTGCACAGTCGAAACAATGTCACGTTCCGATGGAGAAGACTTCAGAACCCCTTGCAAATGCATCGCTATCGTCAGATAATGCTGAAAAGCAAAAGTTTCCGAAAACTGCATCATATTACCTCTAATTGACGGCGTTTATCTTTTCTCGCATGTTTTATTCGTACTTTTGGGGTCTGCTATTTAGCGGGCTCGTTAGTTTGGTTGATACCCACCGAACATCAGTCTGCTGGCAACACTGCTCAGCGACGGAACCAGTAACTCCACTTAATAGACCTCAATTTATACCGCACGGTAAAAATTAACTTCGCCGATATTGCTCGACTGCCCGAGATCATAATTCTTGGATCCCAACATTGTAGCAAATTGAAGCTCTCCATTAACACTTAGTCGACGATACCTGCTGTGGCGAGATGCCACCAGTTTGGCCCTAATGGGAGGTCCACGTTTCTTCACTTGCGCCAATCGCATATTTATCTATTTTACGTCGATGACAAATCGATAATCGTAAATATTGGTCTTTAAGCCGATAAAGTCCCACCAACTCGAACCGGAATTCAACCAGCCGTCAGTCAGCGGGAGAACGGCGATGGACCGCGACTGATTAGAAGGGATTAATTAAATATTATTTGAGTGCATTTTAATGGCTATGCAGATGAAAAATTGCGCTCCGAAGAGGGAGAATCTTCTCAGAGATCGTTACGCGGGGAAGACCAGAAGCTGACGGAGCGGCTTTTCGGCATCACAGGTCTAATAACCGAACTCAAGCAGAATTTTTATCTGTCGATGTCATCGGCAGATTGATCCGATCTCCACGCGGGCCAATGAAATCGTAGATAAATGCTCACACGATTGCTGTCCATCGGAACGTAGAAGCCATTTTTCAAACCCCCACCCCACCTTACCTTTTGGGTACGGTTCATAATGATATGCATGTGCGGCGCACTGACCGAGAGGACATATGCAAAAACGCGCGAAAACATTGTAGCCGCACTCCCATCGACTTAGATCAAGATAAGCCAAACAACTTTTCACTGACACTCGGCGCGGTGCAAAATAATTATCTGGAAATGGGAATCACCGGGGGAAGGCAGAGGAGCCTAATTGATTATCACCTGCCCATCTGTTAGCACTCTTTGACCGGGTGTATCATTTATCATGTTTGACTGGGCTAATCGCGGCCGCCATGCCGATTAATCCAGCAGATATTGATGATCCCGGTCTGGGTGGAATTCGATTGACCACCAGTCGAGTGATGCTGAACTGATTCTGTGCACATAGTGCAATAAATTACCAATATTTTCGGGAGGTTTCCATCGGATGGTTTGAGTTTAGGTTGATGCTTTTGGGTTGGGCAGTTTGGAGAAAATATTGATTCATTACAACGAGTTTGTGCTTCTACCTGGAGTTTGATCTTCTGACCGAATCTGGAGATCAGGTGGTTTAATAAATTCCGTGTCACGTTGGAATATTGTTGAACTAAATACAGTCCGTACCCAGACAACCACAAGTCGTGTTACTGTGTTCAAATATTGTCGTATATTCCTATATTTTAAGTCAACATCGCAATTAATTGTGGCCTTTATCGTGTTATGTTTACGTTAAATCGTAAAGAGTGCAAATTTTCGACTGATATACGATGTGTCATTTATTCATCGTACTGCAAATTTCCTGGAAATGCCAGGTTGCTAACATCTATATCCACTACCGACGGGAAGGTTATAACTCCCTCTGTTTGTTTCTGGTGCTATTTTGTTTGTGGGAGCAAGCAGATCCCAGAAAAATACGCTAGAAGTCATTGTTTACAAATGTTACATTCGACTTTTTGACTATTTTGTCTAGAGTTGTTTCCTCCCAAGCCTAGGCAAGTAGAAAGTGGGATTTAATCAGAAGCAAGCAAACAGCGTTACCACTGAACTCCCGCTTTCGTTCAATATGAAGGTCGAAAAGGATGAAAGTTGATGTCAAGTTTCCCATTTTTATAAATGCCTGCATGCCTTCTTTTTGGATTTTTTTTATTTCCGTTTTTTTTTAATTTCCAATCTAAGTTTTAATAATAAAACGATTCTTGTGTTTTAATTGCCGCTGTACACATTTTTTACATCGAATAATATCTGAAAATTAAATTTTTACTAAATTTTACATTGCTTCCTTTACGTCGCGATGATTCACGTTGTCTCGATGAGTTACGTTGCCTCGTTTGCATCGACCAAATTACATCGATAAGCTGTGCATCATTTTATTGTGTACATCGAGACAACCTAACATTACACAATCGATGGAATGACCTATGTGCATCTGATTCTGTGTAATATTCAACAACTCTTTTTGCTGTGTAATAAACACGCATTTTGTAAACCAACTTTAGAGAACATTTTGTTTTATACTGAATATCAACGCTCTATAATAATTGACACATGAAGTACAAATCGAAAGTATATGCACAGCATATAAAACAAATTGATTTTGCATATATTTTGCCAAACGAGCAGTATCGGTTTTGATGGTATAGGCAAATGATGTCCATACACGCAACGCTAACGATGTAGCTTTGTTGGTCGAGGGACAACTCACCACGCTCTCGGTCTCTGCTGATCTTAAGGGCCGGCCAAAACTTCGCTAAACCCAGATCCTTCATCTGGAACCGCGTGCACAAGAACTTCTTTAACCGTTTCTTCAGCTTTGGGGTTCGCTATAATATTGTTCTGCCATATGGAGCCCGAATAACAACAACGGTACTTAGCGAATCGAATCTTTCCAACGCCTTTTCATGCAACAAAACAATTACAATCATAGCAGGACTAATCTTCTGAAATTGTTGATAGAATATGTGAAGAAACTACCTGAGAATAGGATTAAAAACTTGTTGACAATTTCCTCTTGCCAACTTCGGTTCAGAAAGGGGTATGGGCGCGTTCTGTCGAGTCGGTCGCGGCAGATTTCATGTGTGAATCGGCTGCCCCATCAACGTTCAAAAGTGCCTGAACCAAATGGACAGCTTGTAATGATCACTTGAAGATGCGATGGAGGATCATTGCCCTGTTATTCCCAAATGAAGCACGTTGTAAAACGTTTCTTGTATTCTATAACCAATTATGATGGAATTGAGTAAACGAGCGAAAACTCAACGGAATGATCTCTCATATGTATCCGTCGAACCATTCTGAACGGCCGTTGTGAGAATATCACCATGAAAATCTCACATGCGCATAGCGTGTTACAATCACTAATCCCTTTTCTTTCTATTCTCTCCCTATTCTACGAACACGAGCAATATCATATCGTCATCCTAAAGTCAACTCTTCAAATGCAGTAACATCGAGACAACATAGAGCAATATTAAGAACGGTATAAACCCCAACCAATTTTACTTTCAGACAAATTTTCTAACACAAGGTAAGCACAATCAACATTACACCATTACAAAATATACTGAATATCATCATATCGTACATAATATATAACGGGAAAAGGGAGGACCATCAGGGCACCCAAGTGAAACGATTTGGATAGGAGCATGGGACCGCCTCCTCCCTATTGTTAACATTTCGTGGAACGAGGGGCAGGCTCTTCGACCCCATCTATTGGGTTTATTCTGTCAATCGAGGGCTCAGACTCTAATGCTGTGGGTGTGAACTTACTTTTGGAGGGAGATTCTCTTCTCTATATTTGCGGGATTCGCGTAAGTGTCTCTGCTTACGGCCCGCTCCTTTTTGGCCCTGGATACAGGAGCTTGATGATCACAAACAACAGTAGAATCCTGATCAAATCGTTTTTCAGATTATTCCACTGCTATGGAAAGTTACCTGCTACAATAGATGGTAGTATCTCATCATCATCATCATCATCATCATGACAATGAAAAAGTTGGCACATTGTAGACGCAATACGCGTATCTGTCATGATAAGCAATAAAGGCAGTTGGAATTATATGGAAAATACTGATTTTTCTTCTCATTTTCTATTTACGATCATGCTGACTGGTTGTATGAACGTATCACCGCCGAAACGATTCAACCAGATGTCAATTGGGACGTTAACAGTTTCACCGAGAAGTTAACAGTTGCAGTGTCTAAATACGACTACCGCGGACCAGCGACCGTGTTGGATCGAGAGCGGTACCTTTTTACTGTCCCGAAGCGAAGGAGGCAATCTGACGGCAAACATACTTTTGCATATAAAAACTAATAAATGATACATTAAAAACTTAAAATCGTTCCACAAAAACGCATTCATGACCCATAAAACTCTGGTCATTATCCGTAATAAATGGATATAATCCATAAAATTTATCAATGTGATCCATAATTTATTCAAATTTAGCAATAAAATGTCAAAAAGTACCGTTATATATCTAGGGTATGATCAATAAGATGCATAGTGATTACCCATAACACATATAGCAAATGTTCCATAAAAGGTTTAATATCATTCCTTATAGTTGTAAAATTGATCACAGAATGTAACATTTGTGCACTAAAATACGTGCACGCGGTTATATAAATTATTAAAAATGTTCCATAAATAAATTGTCTATGATCCATGAAACAATGAATAATGATCTATAAACTCATATAAATAATCTATAAAAATTTTCTTAACTACAATTTTTTTCAAACATTAGTTTTCAGAAGAAAAAAATCAAACAGCTCCTCAGTTAGACACACTATATTGTACAATGACATAGTAGCCACGATTTGTTATGATGTACTCCAAGTGCTAGAAATATCAATGTTGCCTGCTGAGCAGTTGAGGATTGAAGAACTAAGGAAGTAGAAAGCAGGGTCGAAGTTTCGATATCGTATTCAAGTTAACGACTGATTCAAGCATTTGCCCAGTATAATGCAAACGGAGGATGTTTTTTGTAGTTAGGTCCGTCGAGCGATAGCGAGTTGGACGGCAAGCGTTTGCTCGGCATAATTTTATAAAAAATCTTAAATAACAGTTTGATCAAGCTTTAAATTTGACATGTAGAGTAACTGTCCCCATATTAATCTCATTGTTCTTTATTAATCCTACGATGAATCAAACAATTGGACAGTTGAAGGATCGGTTTCGTTTTCTAATAATGTTCGCTATTGTCTTAATAACAACAACAAACATTACTAACTAATCCTGTCAGCTGTCCATTCGTTTAATTTCAAGTGGGATGAATTGCAAAGTGATGAGATTAATATAGGAAAATCTTCCCTAGTTCGTTACATGCAAACTTTAACAAATTTGTTAGGAAGCATGTGTCGCAGTTGCGGTCGTAAAAGAACGTGAAATCGTGAAAGTAAATCAGCTCTGAAAAATTTAAAATCTTCTAAAAAGCAATCCTTCTTTAATAGCAATATTTGAGCCGCATAGCTAAAGAAACGGACATGTTAATAGATCTGAGTAGTAGCGCAGTCAAGGATCGATTTCACTGTAGCCAAAATTTAAAAAATATAAACTCAACATTGTAATAATTTGGCACAATTTATGGATCCTACATATTATTTTTTAATGCCCAAAGTTTATTTCCCATGGGCCATATTTTAGAAGCATTGTGGTAAATTTTTCAAAACTATCATGGATCATTGACGATGGAATCAATAATTTATTGATCATGTGTATATATTTAAGTTCACAAACGTTACATTCTAAGGATCAATTTTACAACTTTAAGGAATGATATTGAACTTTTTATTGAACCTTCGGTATATGTTTATGGGTAATCCGTACAGTTCTATTGATCATACCCTAGATATATAACGGTACTTTTTGACATTTTATTGCTAAATTTTATATAAATTACGGATCACATTGATAAATGTTATGCACTGTCATCCATTTTATTATGGATATTGACCAGAGTTTAATGGGTCATGAATACGTTTTTTTATGGAATGAATTTCAATTTTTAATGGATCATTTCTTCAGTTTAAAGGTGCAAACTTAGGGTTGCCCAATCTGACTGCGACGAATGTACCTGCGGTCCCTTCGATGACTACAATCCAATCCTGAACAACCCGAAACATTAGCGAGATTCCACGAAAAGCTATTCAGCAAGTAAAAAAGCTAGCATGGGAGACCTTCGTGACGACTATCTTCCCAAGCAGCACGACGACCGAACATTTAACTCTCAGCTTGGCAGCCGACAAGAGCATATGGACAGATTCACAGACAACACCGAAGAATTATTGGAAGAACTGGCAAAATACTATAGCGTGAGATCAGTGACCTACAGCTACTATGTTACTTGAAAATATTATATTTTTCTCAGAAATTAAAATTTATAACAAGTCTGTCAGTGGTTAAAGATCGTGAATCGGCCCATAAACAACCGAGATATGACCATTTCCGTAAAATGTAGTTTTTTACCCTATTGCCTGACACTTCTTATGTTGAAAAACTCCTTTTTAATTTATCAGTAGATCTGCGTATCCTTAACCAAATTAGATGAAACTTTTTCCAAACGATTACAAATTTATCCTAGTTTTTGGAAGAGTAGCGGACATTTCGTTAATTTCCGTAGTTCCGGATTCATTATCGGGAATCGTGAAGGAAGTACCCTACCAGTGTAATGGCCAGAGTTAGAACTGTATCAAACCTGGCTTGCGACATATCAACCTTCATGATTTTACAAACCAATACCACTGGTAGTCAACCTGAGAGTATTCTTTCACATTGGCCACACCTGGTGACGTTCCGGATTCCGGGTTCCCCCAGGGAAGTGGCCAGATCTCGAATGATGTCAAACCCTGGCTTGCGACACATCAAACTTCATGGTGTTACAAAACAATACCGCTGGTGGTCAACCTGAGAGTATTCGGTCACATTGGCCACACCTGGTGACGTTCCGGATTCCGGGTTCCCCTGGGGAATTGGCGAGATATAGAACGATTCCAAACTATGGATTGCGACACATCAAACTTCATGATTTTACAAACCAACACCACTGGTGGCGAATCTGAGGTTTCTATTGTGGGCATCAGGATTCCATGGCAAATTATTCAAACATAGTTTCAAAAATATATAAAAGTTCGGATATGCTAACAATAATTCAGTTATTTTGCTAAGATAGATCGTTTCAAAGGAAAATCGCGTTTAATAAGGCGTGGGTCCACCATTCGCATTCAAAAAGGGCTAGGATACGCCTAGGGATGGAATCGTACAATTTTCGGATTGTTTCGATAGGTATTTTATACCACTCATCGATCAAAACCTTCTCTAGCGCTTTTAGAGACGATGGTGGTGGAAATACACTTCTCACGCGTGCTTCTAATGTAGACCAAAGTGGCTCGATAATGTTGAGGTCTGGTGACTGTGCTGGCCAATCAAGGTGATGAAAGTCTGTGTCATGCTCTTCGTACCACGCCTTTATGATTTGAACAGTGTGGATTGGAGCGTTGTCATCTTGAAGATTCCTCTGCCATCAGGAAAGATGGTCTTCATCATTGGCAGCACCTGTTGGGCAATTGTGTTATTTTAAGTATATTGTGAAGGTTTTCTAAAAAATACCTGGTCATCCAATATTTCTTGATAATCTTTGGCCTTTATTTTTCCCTTCATAGCAACTAAAGGCCCAAGAGAATGCCACGATATTGCACTCCATACCATAACTGACCCCGCGCCATGTTTAACAGTTGGCAGAAGGCAGCCAGGGTTGAAGGCTTCTCCAGGAGTACGCCATAGGTTCACTCGACCTGTAGTTGGAAACAAGGTAAAAGATGATTCGTCCGACCACACAACTTGGTTCCATTGATCTGGCGTCCATTCCTTATGATCCTTGCACCAGCGCTTCCTGTTTACCGCGTTTTGCGGTTTTATTAGCGGTTTAGAAATGGCCGCACGAGCGTAAAGATTCATGTCGTGCAGCTCCCTTCGGACAGTTGATGTAGAAACTGGTTCTTGAAGCGCATTGTTCAAAGCAGCAGTTGCTTTAACAGCACTAATGCGTCTGTCTGCTTTGACTATGCGCTTCAACGAACGTTGCTGCCGGTCATCCATCTTCTGCTTCCGTCCACAGCTACTTTTATCAGGCGATGATTTTGAACTACGGAAAATAACGAAATGTCCGCTACTCTTTCAAAATCTAGGATAAATTTGTGATCGTATGGAAAAAGTTTCATCTAATTTGGTTAAGGATACGCAGAGTTACAGATAAATTAAAAAGGAGTTTTTCAACATAAGAAGTGTCAGGCAATAGGGTAAAAAACTACATTTTACGGAAATGGCCATATCTCGGTTGCTTATGGGCCGATTCACGATCTTTAACCACTGACAGACTTGTGACTTGTGAATTCTAGGTTCTGAGAAAAATATAATATTTCCGATTTTCAAGTAACACAAAAAATAACGAGCTGCAGAAAATTAGCACATTTTACATAACCTCAAAGTATCCGTGATATCTCCGATGCCCGGAAATCAAATCAAATTTTGAATAAATATGCTGAAATAAGAATAAATTCTCCGTCGAACGCTTCTAGTTTCATCAAAATCGGTTAATTATTCACTGAACTGTATCACTTTGAATCTGGACAAAATTTTGCAAGTCTTCTCCTTTTTGATCATCCCCTGTATGTCGTCTCCCTCAGTGCTGTCGGGTGACACTTACCTGAAATGGCGAAGTTTCATGCGGAATAGGCTGTCTCCATCCCACTAAAACCTTGGCAGGCATTCAGAACGTTCCATCTCCACTGACCGGCTTTGCTAGCCAGGCTCAGATGCCCATCCTGATCTACGCCAATCTGACTCTGAACGCGGTGTCCCCATGAAGGCCCACGTCAACTCTAGCATGGGCTATGCAGCCCCAAACTTGCATAGATAGCCATGGCATCACTATGGCGACTACTTCATGTGGTTATGGGTAGCGGCTGAAGGGGTACCCAACCGAATGGAGCAAGCTCCGAATGAAACGACGATGAGGGAGGTTGGTAGTCGCTGAACTGCTGAATGCGATAATCGACTTTACGTCGTCTCGTAACAACGCATGGGCTAAGAGACCTTTGCAAGCGTGGTGTCGGGACTGGCGGGACTGAGCGAGCCCGGCACCAAGAACGGCAAAAGAGGCAATGGCGGCAAAGGTGGTAAGAGCGGTAAAGATGCCAATAGCGCCAATGCCACCTCGATGGCACGTGAAGCCCCAAGGGCTAAGAGCGGCCCAAGCGGCAAGGCCGGTCCCAGCAACGAACAGGATAACCGGAGAGGCACGAGTGACAACCCTTCCTAGAAACCTAGCTCGAAACCTAGCTCGAAACCGTAACCGTGGTGAGACCCTCATCGTTAAGACCGACGAGTCTATGTACTCCGAGGTCCTCAAGGCGATGCGCGGAGACGCTAAGCTCGCGGATCAAGGCGCCGATGTGCGGAGTATCCGCCGCACTCACACCGGCGAAATGATCCTCTAGCTTAAGAAGGATACCAAGCTGAAGGGCCCAGCGTATAAGAAGCTGGCCGAACAGGCCCTAGGAGCGGGAGTGGAGGTACGTGTCTTGGCCACGTTAGTGACTCTCCAGTGCAAAAGTTTGGATGAGATCACGGATGCCGACGAAATCTCCACGGCTATCATGACCCAGTGTGGGATAGAGGTTGCCACGACAGCCATATGGCTGCGAAAGGATCCACTTGGAACCAAAGTGGCAACAATTCGTCTGCCGGTTGCAGCCGCACACTCTATCCTAAATGCGGAAAAACTTAAAGTGGGGTGGTCTGTTTTTGTGAGCCGCTCCTCCTGGAGAACAGACGCTCAGGTTTGCAGACGCAAACCTCCCCTTCCCTGTCAGCCTACGACCAAAGTTCCCACCGGGGTTGGTAACCCGATCTTCCCTAAGGTTTCTCACAGCCCAGCCGGCACCGCGGGGAGGTAGGGATAGAAGTTACTGAACAAGAGGCTAAGGACCACTAAATAGGGCCTATTTTAAACCTGCAGGCACGTGAAGTACCTGTGGTATGCATTGTTCAGGCATTTACCAACCACAACTTCTGTATAGTCTAGGGTTAAATATAATCTTTATTTTGTTGTTCCAGCGATAGATTGGTAGAATAGACTTTTCATTACACATTAATTAGTACAAGTTATCATTACTCAAAATGAAGCGTGATCTTGAAGAGTTGACTCGGGAGATGAGAAGGTGCTTGGTTGTTGTGCTGTTGGGCGTTGCTATGCTAAGTTATATACTAGATCTGTCCGAAGACTTCCCCAATTCCTGCAGCACACAACACAACTCTAAAGACCACTCGCAAACTTTAGTAGGAAATCTGGCATTATCCGTATGACGCCAGCAATGAGTGCCCTCAGATTCGTAGTAGAGCATCTGTTTTGGTATATGGATAGTGAAGTTTTGAACAAAAACTATAACGGTCAGGAAGATAGCATTTCTTGTAAATTGTTCACCGGCAAAGGCACGTTTTCCATCAGCGATCGGCATCGGCATCGGTTGATCTTGATCGAGTGCTAGCTTTCCATCTTTATTGAGGAATTACTCGGGCATGAACAAGTTCGGATCACGGAAAAGCACCAGCTGGTGGATGAAATCTAGCGAGCTGACAATAACGGGACCCTTAAGAATTTTATAAACATGGAGTTCAGTATCTTTCACAGCACCATGCGATTTGCCTGGGGGGAACAGGGTATTAATGTGGAGTCCTTTCCCGGTGATTGCTTCACAATACGGGAGATCTGTTCGATCGTCCAGTGTGGTGCGGCGGTCTGTTTCAACGACATCGTTCAACTTACTTTTTGGTCTGCGCTTCTAGGTTCTGGATGAGACGTTTCAATATCACATTTTCACCGGGAACGGAAACGGTGGAATAAGGAAATCGGCATAGGCGATTACTAATTGATCAAATTAAAATCCGAACTCATCTTTTCCAGTGGACATCGACTAGCTCTCATCTCGAAAATGTAGGCATCCACGAGACAACGCATATCATTTTCGTATTAAGTCGTCTCGCACTTGGCGCCAAACTGAGTACGACCGCTTTTGCATGTTGATTTACTTTTCGTAAACAATTAAACCGAGAACGTAAACCGAGAACAATTGTTGAACTCATGAAATGTAGCTTAGCATCATTCCGTAGTCATCTCTGTTGTGATGCAACGCTATGGCGTTTTACCGACTTCAAATAGCACGCCATGATCTTCCCGAGCCAATCGAACGCCCACGAGCATCTTCAAAAACACGTGGGAAAAGCACTCAAAGAATACGGTGGGACAGAGTGTGACCCGGGCTCGTCGACCAGTGCCTTCTCTTGATCGTACTTCGGTCTATCGCGCAGAAGACTGATCTCATCTTCCAATCTGGCCTGAATGTCCGCTTCCACCTCTGGACTAAGCCGCCCAAATCCAAAGTGGTGCAAAGTTTTTAGGAAAAACCGACACTGTTCACGCCAGCTGTCACCGTCGGTGAAGACGATTCTCCTCCGCTGGAAGAGCTCGTCTCGGAGTTTCACCATCCACGAATCCGGGCATCCATCGTAATCCCACCAGGACAGGACCATCTTGACCGTGTCGTAATCATTGACGATGACCGTCGGGAGCGTTCACAGATAGAGACCGATCAGCTTGCTCTTGTACAGTTGGGACAATTTGGCCGCGGCTTTGTGCAGACGGAGAAAGTGCAGGGCCAACAGGAACGGGTAACCTCCTAGCAGTGGAAGCCTCGACGATTCAGGTTCGAAATTTGGCGAAGGCTATACGATAGAACACCAACAAGGCAACGATTATCAGCTTGCCAATCAACACCATTACGACGGTTTCATTTACACTTTACTTACGAATTTTCTTGCGGATCCACTACACACCAAAAAGAATTCAGTTGTGATGTGATAGTGATGTGATGGAAGCCACCACCAGTGCAGGACTCCCAATGGTAAGATCAAACTGTACAAACCAGTGATCCTCACTATAACAAGAAATCCATTGAAAGGATAGAGAATCTCTTCCCAGCAAAACGCTCGTATTACAGGAAAGGAACTGTAAGCAATACACATTAGTTTCCATCTGAGAGGGTGTAAAGGGGGTCAATAACCCGCTGTCCGATGGTTGAATGGAAGCCGAGATAGTGGGGAAAATTTTGTTCGGTCAGGACAACTGGTGGCATCATCAGGACAATTGTTTCGGTGATGGCATGGTTTGGGTGACTTGATTCTGGGTTGGCTTCGTTTGGTTCGCACTGGAAGCGATTTGGTTTGAGTTTGTGTTGGTTTGGTCGGGAGTATGGTCGTTTTTTTCTTGCTTTGCGGCATCGGCGTAGGATTTTTGAACGAGCAGTTTTTATTCTGCACGCAGGTAGCGCCAATGTGTATGTATTCGCCGCAGTGTGTCGGCATGTCTGCAGCTGCCCGAAATACGATACATTCGTCACTTCACCGTCGATGGTGACCCACGATTCAATGTTTTGTTTGACCGTCTTTTTGTTAATACGAACACCCGTTGAAATCCCGGGGAAATCGGTGTAGGCTCCGCACCGTTGTTCTCGAATTGCGTTGACATCGCCGTACTTTCCCAGAAAGTCAGCAACTTTTCGGTCGGACACGTCCTCGGATAAATCATGCAGCCTCACTTCCACTGGTCCATCTTCCAGAGTGATCCTCAGCCTCCGTCCACTGAGATCTCGTGTTGGTTGTCGTGTGCTTCGCAAATTTGTTGCGCCAATGCTAGGTCAACGATTTTTACGAAGGAAACGCCGAGGGCTCTTGTGACGTGTGCATCTCACATGTCAATAAATCCCAGGTAGTAACCAACTACAATAAATCATACCAGTAGCACCGCATCGTGAGAAACATATTATTCTCAAGCCATCGAACTACATTTGCAACAAATGCAATGCGTGCACAGAGTGGTTCGATGACTTCTAGTACTCCTGATCATGAATCAATAAATCTAAGCAGAATCGTTTTAACCTTCAAGTTGTTCTGGATCCGTTGCACTTCACCTTGTTTCAGACCCAACATGGTCGCACAAAACTTGTGCACTTCTGCATTGTCCGGCTACTTCGACACGTTCGCAAAATCAATCCGAAAAGTATTTTAACGACGGCCCATTGCGGAGTCGTTTGGACGCACTGCGATACCGACCGGTTTAGCGATGAACAGGGAGTGAAATAACACAGTTGGCGACCCGTAACGCTGGTAGATCACCTTTTCGTGGTGCGTTACGGGGTATCAGATCTACCACCGAACCCTAGTCTGAATTAATTCAAACTAAGGAACATATTTGTTATTTGTAGCCAAAGGAACATATCTTAGTCCTTATTACATTTTATGTCTTATGAAAAGTGACAATACTCGTTTTGCAATTGTGCGAGGATGAGCTTAGAATAAGTAAAACATGGTTAGTCTTCATTTATGTGAATTCTCATTGTATATTTAATGTTCTATAGTTTGAATTGGTTATGACTAGGGTTCTGATGCATGATCAGTATCGGAGTCATAGTTTGTTTTCTTTGCAATGAATCTGATTTTGACTGATAAAGGGGCGCGCTTTTGAAGAGTGCTCTCAGTCCTCAAAGGGTTTAAATAGCGGAAACTTTCAATAAAATTTGATTCATTGCCAACAAAACAAATAATGACAACTGTAACAACACCGAATACCTCATCATTTCTCAATAGTGATGAGGTTAATCGACATGCACTAAACAAAGGACACGGGATATACTACAATAGATCAAATTACTGGTCTCAGTGGTTTATGTCCCGAACAGAGGGGAAAAAAAACACAGTTGGCACTGGTACTAGCTTGCATTCCACTTCACTAAGTTGAGCACTAACTGAGGTAATCCAAACTGTGCTGGAGTTTAGAACATGAAACCTACGGTTGTAACAGTTACTTTCAATCATATTCAGTGAACATTTTCAAACGTATAAACACACAAGAAGATAATCTTGAGATGGTCTAGTTCATCCAAACTGTCCTGGTGTTCGAAAATTAAGGTTTACAGTTGTTTAAACAAAACAAAGTAACAATAAATATTAAAACATATTCAATTAATATTCTTAAAGCTCAACAAACACTATAAGGCAATATGACACTTGCTAGGTCTTGCAAACTATATTTGAGATCAAAACGTATGATATTAAGTGGTAACAGAAACTTTCTGAGCTATGCAAAGCTACGATGTGTATTCAAATATATTCACTGAATATTTTGGAAGAACAAAAGACATCATGGGACAATCTTCGGATGTTCTAGAATATCAAAAAAAACCAGGATTTAAAAACTAACATTCTACAGCTGAAACTGGAGCTTTCTGGACTAAGCATAGTAACAAATTTGACCAAATTGAGTGAGTTTCTTGGAAGGTAAAAAGCTGTAATGAGGTATCTTGGGACCAAAACTGCCTTTGAGTTCAGAGGTTAGGATCTACAATTGTAACAGTAGCTATAAAAATTGACGATATGCATTTAAACACATTCAATGAATCCTATGTAAGGTCAGCAATCATTATCAGAGTATCTTGGGATGTTCAAGTTCATAAAAACTGACCTTGGGTTCACAACTTAAGATATACAGAAGTAACCGTAGTCTTTTGGGTATTACAAAGCTACGATAAATTAAATCCAATGTATATTCTGAAACGTCCACAGACATCATGGGTAAACCTTGTTAATTTCAGGTCATTCAAACTGTCCTTGAAAATATAAGGTGTACAATTGTAATAGTAGCTTTGTTGGCTTTTCAAAGTTAAGTTAGTTTGTTTGGCATACAATATCCCAAGATTATCTCAAAATGTCTGTTAGTCTTCCAGGACATTCATTGAATATGTTTAAATGCATATCAGAACATTGTATAGCGGATAAAACTACTGTTACAACTATAGATCTTAAGTTCTGAACTCCAGGACAGTTTGGATATTTCCCTAGTTTTTTTTGTCGTTGATATGTTCTTGAGCACCAAATTAATCAGAATACACCAAGTTGCTTGTATTACAACGCCTGAAAGGCTTAATTCGAAGAATATTGCATTATTCAATCCTAATGGCTTACATTTAGTTGCGTTAGCCTATGTCATCATTTCGAACAACTCAATGCGGCTGTACCTTGTAGGACCAACGGCTTTACTTCCCTTCAGAGGAAGACGTGACCAGATTGTTTCGCCTCACAAAAACCACCGATTTTGACTGGGATTGAGTCCAGACCAGCTGGGAGCCAAGTAGCAATCACGCTTACTACTACACCACCTACGCTGATACGCGCAGAATCTATTTTTCGTATCGTTTTACTAAAATCAGTGCAATTTGATTAAGATCCAAAAATCGATCTAAATTCAACTAATTTTTAAGAAAGTTTGAAAAACTTATCCGTCCAAAACTCTTTACCAGCTTTTAGGGCCGAATTTCAGCTTTTGTAATAAAACAATGATGACGGGGGGGGGGGCATTTACTTTGCTTTTTTTAATACAAATTGACTGTTTTTTTTCAGTGCATTTTTCGGTAAGAGATCATTATATTTCCTACCACTTTGCTTAAGATGGCAATGTAATCCGACAATCGTTACAAAGTTTTAAATTTAAAAATCGGTCCCGTTTTTTATACGCCCTTATGAAAAGTTCCAGACAAGCCTGAATTCAGTTATAGAAAAACTGCCGTTGTCAATGTCAGCAATAGATTGTGGTGAATTGTCGAACAGGCACCCCCAGAGGCTACTCCGGTCTTGGTCTGATTGGTAAGGTTAGTAAGGAGCTATTCATAAACCATATAGACTTTTCGGGGGGGGGGGGGGGGGAGGTAGGAGGGTTTGACCAAAGTCTACGCTCCATAGAAATTTTTTAAAAAATGAATAAAGAAAAGTTCAAGGTGTGGCTCAGTTAGAATTGAAACATAGATTACTGTGCATATTTCGGATATACATGAACAAAATAAGTAGTTTTCTCTTTTAACTAAAATGTTCGGCTTTATGTATGTGAACTTTAAAGGGTGTCCACGATGAAATTGCCACACACTAAATTGATTCGCAAAATTCGAGTTTTCATCCGATTGCCATCAAATTTTCAGGGATTGAGAAATAGCTATTAAACTTCATTTTACCATTTTACTCGTATTTTATTTACAGTCCATACGCAAATGCCCGCACCTTGGCCTTAACCCCGGCCATAAGATTCTGCACAACCTGTGAATCAACCGTTTTTTGTACTTTCTTTAGTTCCTCGACTCTCTTCACTACCTTAGGTCGTTTAAGAAGGTGCTGCTTCATAATCGCCCAGTACTTCTCGATGGGGTGGAGCTCCGGAGTGTTGGGAGGGTTGAACATTTTCGGCACGAAATTGACCTTATTGTCCGCATACCACTTCAACACGTCCTTGGAGTAGTGGCATGAGGCCAAATCCGGCCAGAAGATTGTTGGGACGTTGTGGGCCTTCAGGAGAGAAAGCAGCCGCTTCTAGAGGCACTCTTTTATGTACACCTGTCCGTTCATCGTGTCCTGGGTCACGAAAGGTGCACTCCGCTTCCCGCACGTGCAGATGGCTTGCCAAACCAGGAATTTCTTCGCAAGTTTGGACATCTTCTGAGTGCGGACATGCTCCGGAACGCTGAACTTATCCTTGGCCGTGAAAAACAGGTTGCCGGGGATCTGTTTGAAGTCGGCCTTCACATATGTTTCGTCGTCCATGATGCAGCATTCAACTTTCGTCAGCATGTTGAGGTACAACTTCCTGGCACGGGTTTTGGTGGACTTGTTCTGCTTCTCGTCGCGATTAGGGGCCTTTTGTACCTTGAACGTTCGAAGCCCAGCCTTAGTTTTGGCCTTCTGGACAAAACTTCGGCTTAGGTGCAGCTTCTTTGCCACATCCCGAACGGAGGCGTTCGGATTTCGGTTGAAGGCCCCAACTACGCGGTTGTGATTTTTGGTGTTGTACGGAATACTTTTTCCTTCACTTCTGGGCTTCCGATCGGTGGTCAACCGTTCCTCGAACCGCTTAATCACTCGCGACACCGTGGAAGTCGCGATTCCCAACGTTTTAGCGATGGAACGATGCGAAAGATCCTTGTTCTCGTGATGAATGCGCAAGATTTTATCACGCACGAGCTGTTCTTTCGACTCCATTTCCGCGAGTTTTGATCACAGGACTTTAAAACTGTATGTATGTATGTAAATAATGCACTATGAGGTAAATCCACCCAAATTTTCATTAAATTCTACCCAACGGTTAAAAAGTTAGAGCAATTTCATAGTGTGGCAATTTCATCGTGGACACCCTTTAAATTTACAAAATATTACTTTCCTCATACTAATACACCCAATATTAAAAATATGAATTTAAGCTAAGTGGTTTGCTTATTGCTCAATATTGCATACATGTTTCCTCCTTTTTTTTGGCTGATACTATCAATAAGAAGAAGCAAAAGATGAATAGTTCTTAAAACAAATCGGAAACAGACAGCAGATAAATGCAGAATAATAGCATTACCAGTGCCACAAACGGGCTATCAAAACTGACAGTTATGTTCAGGTGCATTAATATAGCAATACTAATGCAATTTACGAGCTGTAACTTCTGCATTATACAAGCATGTTATTTTGCCTTTCTAAACATTATATTAGCATTATATCTGAATAAAGAGCTTCAAGGCATTTAAGTGCTGCTTTATATGCAGATATAATGCTAATATAATGCCACGTTTAGTGCTTAATGGTTACTTGGGTAGTACAAGGCACTAAAGAAGTCTGCACACTGTTGATGAAAGACGCGTATCTGTCAAGACAAGCAAGGTAGTTGGAATTAAATGGAAAATATTAATTTTTCTCCCCATTTCTAGTTCCCATTTCTATTGTTTCCCATATAAGATACCTGAATTAACATAAAAAGATTGAATTTAAATAATTATCCAAATATTACATTGTTTTAATTTCTTAAGTTCCTGGAAGAATGGGTTGAGGAGAAACAAAAAAACAGGCTTCCAGCACGAAAACATATAAGTATCTTCTCCCCAAATCTGTATTCGGCCAACCGTCCATTCGGCCAAAAGTCCATTCGGTCAAACGTCCATTCGATCAAACGTCCATTCGATCAAACGTTCATTCGGTCCAACGTCTTTATGCCAAACGTCCATTCAGCCAAACATCCGTATGCCAAACGTCTTTATGCCAATCGGGATATCATCATTGTGGTGTATTGTCGAACGACCCCCAAATAGGGTAGGGAACACATTGGGTCACATCTGTTAACGTTGGGCGCTTATAAATGATTCTACAGCAGAGGCCACCACGGATTTGGTCTGATTGGTGAGGAGCGTAAGACCTAACCCAGCAAAACTTCCACGGCAAATGTTGCTGTATGTGTATTAACAAATTGTGGAGATTTTTTCGAGTATTCAGCCCTGTTAATTTTAATATTTTCTCATTCGCTACCATGACCGAATGTTTAAAGTTTTAGACGTTTTATTTATATATTTGGTCACTATATTTCTTTCGCATGCATAACCCTCTAGAATCGCCTTTCAAACAAGTGAGACTTCCGTTCCGTGGTCAGATTTCGTGTGGAAATCTCAGTTTAGCCTACCATCGATTCCCGCATGGCCAACTACTGCAATCAGAACTGCAACCTTCGACGCTCTCTGCAGCAAATTAATAAGCTCTCACAAAATAATGGGCCTATAAAAAACACCTTCGGTTATCACCTTGCCAGCTGCGAGGCAAGTGGTGCTGAAAAATAAATATACATTTGTACGAGTTCGAAACTGTCAGCCGGAGCTGAGCTATCCGTGCGAGGAAAGGTCCTATGTTCCGCCTCTCTCACATCATCGAATGGGCTAATTAACATTCCAACGCATTCAGTGTGATTTTATGGGCTTAAATAGAGGCAGGCACTCCACCCTTCTGCGATCTACCGGCTAGATTGAATTGCGATCACCTGGCGGAGATCTAGTTCAGCCGCCTGGGAGGGATAATTTCAAAACAATTAGTTCTATCGCGATAATATCCATTATTGCGCTCCGGGGGGTGAGTCGGTCGCAGTGGCTTGAATTGATAATTTTATTGCACTTTTAAATAGTCGGAACAGTTCTGGTAGCTGGCAGCGACGACAATGATGGTGACGACAGCGAGTTTTGTTTTAAATTTAGAGCCTGCGCAAAACGGAGCTGAACCGTGAAACAATAAAGTCGATCGTACCAAGCTCCAAGGTCACGCGCAAGGCGGGTCGATTTCAAATCAAGGTGGTGAATACTTTTCTAAAAATAGTTTGTTTTCGGTTTAATTGCTTCCTGGTTGCGAAACAGAAATGGCTTGGATCAGACGGTGTAGATTATGTAGAAACGTTGTTTCAAAATTTTAGGTTCAATAAAACGACAATGCTATCAAAGATTGAAGAACAAGATTGGGTGGAGATTAGGTTTTGGTGACAATAATACGATCGTTAATAAAACCAACCCAGAGTTCTGCCGACTCACACAATTTTACACCGAAACACAGACTAGCCTCGATTACGTTTTATGATATGTTTCGAACTCGGTGATCAACGCAGTTCGGGCCCTCTAGATTGATGCATCCAGCGCTGTAAACGGAGCGCAAAATTACGACGTGCAAAATTGCTATCAAAGACAGCTCACATAAAGCCATTTATCAACTGTGATGTCTTAACTTAAACTTTAAACAAAGAACGACGGCAAAATCGATCCTCTTAGGGCCAGCTCTCGGCTTGCTTTGATGCCGAAAAACAAAACTCCTGCCAAGATCCTAGCAGGTTGTATCAAACACGGCGACGGACGGCCCGGCAAAAAGCGAAGATGATTGACGACCTGGCCAGGAGTAATTTCAAGTAATTTTCACAGTTGTGCACCGAAAGGACTTCTTTTCCGAAAGGTGGCGGTCGAGACGGGGAGGGGGTTCAAGATTGATTACACCGCGCCCTTTCGGAACCGAAATAAAGCTGTTACCAACCGAATCGTAATTTGTGGGTCTCCTTGATCCAGAAGGAGGATGCTCGGCTCCGTCGTCGAAGATGATTTATGCGCAAATGCGAGTTGAGTTCGGTGCAACATTGTACAATGAGTCCCTTACACGAAATTATCCCAATTATTCAATTAATCAAGGCAATTCGCTTATTTACGACACTGTAAACATGGTAGCGAAGAACATCGTTCCGCGATTTCGTGTTGCCATGACAACGCTAATAATATGGGTTCACGCCTGCTACGACGACGCACGCCTTGCCATGCCATGATCGATCGGGTGCCCATAGAAGGACTTGCATGATCGGTTGGTGGAGCGGCTGTCTGAGCGGTGACACGAATGTGTCTATTTGGGCGAAGAAAGCCAAATCATTACGCTATTGGCGGGTGGTATCGATGGCTCAAACGCGACGCCGTGTCGGTTTTGCGACGCCGTTGATGAAGATTAAAAATTCACGATTTACAATGCTGGCTTACGGGTACGGGGTGGATTCAGGTTCTGGGTTGTTGTGGCGAGCAGTTGGAAATGAGTTCAGCTCTGAGGTTGCATGCAGACGAAAGTGATGACTTCCCAGCATGAGGTACAAATATGAAGCTTTATTAAGGAAATGGCTTCATCATGATTGAGATGACAAAATTAGATGATTCAATTATTGGTCCAGGTGAAACTAGAATACAACTTTCTGTTCCATAGAGAGCTTCATGTTTGGCACGCTCCTGAGTGTGAACCGAGAGATATAATTGTGATCATACGCTCACAGTTTATTAACGTGCGTATTATTCTTAGCAAGATAAATTCTCTACACTCAGGCTCCGTTGTTTTCTTGTATTAACGTATCTTCAAACTGTTGGTAGGGGAATGTTCATAAACGTAGACTTTTGAAAATTTCAGGGGGGGCCTCCCCTCTCGTTGACTTTTCTCCATACGATTTCTTGAAATTTTGAATGAAGCGAAGACTTTGTTCAGAAATTCGACGCGGAGAGAACGTGAGGACTTAAGAAATGCCGTCTCGGTTTCTGCTAGGGAGCAAGCGATTTGACGTTTGGCGTATGCCGTTTGACCAAGGGCCTGACAAGCAGAAATTTTCCTGAAACCAACAACTCTATCATCCAAATTTCAAGAGATTCGATGTTTGTAAACAACACTGGCGTTCGTACCCGTAGTAACAAATGTGGCCCATCTTACAATAAGTCCCGTGAAATGTTGCATGCATACTGTCAAACGCTAGTAAATTAGATAGGATTTCCAACCCTCTGCGTTTGACTTATCTTTTACAGCTATCAAACGACCTGAACTAAAAGTCAAATCGTCTGCTCCCTACCCGAAATCGAGTTCAATCTCTGCGGGCATTAGCACTCGTAAAATGTTGAATTGTGCAAATAATGATGGGATAGCAGTAAAAACAACAAGAAAAAAGAAGACATTACATCAAAGAATCAAGCCATTTTTGGTTTCCACTCACTTTTTTTTCGAAAATATTTTTTGTTTTTTTTTTAATAATTATTTATTTGTACAGGCTCAATCGAATTAACTTTACAGAGCCAAATTTTCATACTTTTATACATCATTTATCTTAAAACTAAGGTTAGGAAGATAGAGCCGATTGCTCACGGCCGTCTCGAGGTTAATAGGGATTACAAATTACGGATGGGAAAGAGGGTGGGAATTTAAAGTGTGGTTTACATAACACATTAAATTTAAATTCTCAATTATTGAAACACTTATAACTATACAATTTTTGGTTTTCTTTTGACTTGAACATTTTTCAAAAAGAAAAAAAAACACACACACATACACATATAAAAAAACTTAAAGTAAACATACAGGTTAAACTAACTACAATCATCGAAAATATTTAGCAAGATTCGGTTTTTATAAAGCTGACTACTCTTCTAATAGTCGATAAAAGTGGGAACAAATTGTGAATCAGAAAGAAGACTTACTTCCGATGAATTGCTTAGTAATTCTGAATCTAGATCCGATTATTTGTATACCGACAGTCCAGCGAATCAATCATACACTGAAAATTTATTTTCGTAAAGTAGCTTTCACGCGTTTCGTAAACATGGATTTTGTACATAGAACAAATGTCTCGTATGTTGTATGAAACATTCATAATGCTTTTTATCTGGTGAAATGCTATCATTACACCTGTTTGTAAAATGCACGAAATGAACTTTGTGATGACCAGCCAATAATTTTTCTAACCCAAAATAACAATTAAAGCGCTGTCGAGAGCTAAAACTTCATGCTCATTAATCAAGCATGTTCTCACAAGACAGCGTGGCCTAGTGAGATCAACCACGGATTCAGAATCAGCACTTTTCAAATATTCAGGTTCGAACCCCATATCAGAAACAATAAAAAAAACGCTGGACAACTACACGTGGTTGAGCTTTTTTTTTTCAATTACATTTTGAGTCGATAAAGTAGATTTGTCAGTCCTTCATGCAACCACCAGAGAGACGTTTCTTTTTAATTTGTGACCAAATATTCGTAGCTCTTTGTATTGTTTCCGTATAATGTACGAATGTTCTTTCTGTGTCAACAAAAGCTTCGTGCTTTTGACAGTTGCGCGTGCAATTAATTACGAATGTTTCTTCATAAAAAGAACAAATCAGTTTCGTTGCTGAAAACAACGAATGGATTAGTGAGTATTACTTTCGATTTTGTAATATAAACTAAAATTAACTTTCAGTGTAGGTGAAATGTATAATATGTTCACAGAAATAAAAGCGTTCACGAAAATGAAAACGGGCCATGAACTAGTTCACGTTTTCATGATGTTTACCCAAAAACGTGAACTAGTTCTCGATTACGTGATTCAGTTCACGGTGTGTTTTTGCTTGTTCTCGAATTCATGACTGCTGTTCACGGATCCGGGCATGGATTTTTTTTTTCCGTGTATGATGTGTACTACCACCCATTGTAGCACGGAAACTTAGTCCGATAGCAATAGGCTCTCCTTGCTGTTAGACTTGATCAAGCTTTAATAACCACTGATTATCCTAATCATGCCATTGTAAGAAGCGCCAAAAAGGGGTTGGGTGGATCAATAGGCAACATCACGTAACATAACTTTATAATTCACTAAATGTTTTTAATGTGAAATTTTATGCAGGATTAAAAAATTCCGTCGAAAGTAGAACTGTTTTCGAGACATGGATAAAAGTTGATTTTTTTTATATATGAACAAAAACACATTTACCTAAAATGGAACATCTCCAACGCGTGTGATAAAATTTCAAATATTTTGTCATCAAATGAAGCAAAATCCAACTAAACACTGGTCTTTTGAACATTGCAATATTCTAGGAGCAATAGTTTTGACGCTATTAATAAGTATACTAGCTGAACCCGGTGCGTGCGCTGCTACGGTTGCAACTAAATGAAATAAAATGAATTGTTTTTTGAAAAAACAGGGGTTCAAACTTCTATCAAAACATGCTTCTTATCCGAGGAATACACGTTTTGTGTTTAAGTAACCTGGATAATTCTCATTTTTGGTAGAAATTTGTGTTTCATTTGTATGGGAGTCCTCCCTTCCAAAGGGGGTGGCTTCTCAAAACACCATTCAATCATTGCCTTCAAAACCCCCCACATTTGGTTCCATTTGCTTGATTTGTTCTCGAATTATACAAAAATTTGAGTTTCATTTGTATGAAAGCACCCTCCCTCTTTCAGAAAGAGGAGGGGTCTTGAACCACCATAGAAACCTCCTTGCCTTCAAAACTCCTCACATGGCAAATTTGATTCGATTTACTTGATTAGTTCTCAAGTTATGATAAAACTTGTGCCTCATTTATATGAGAGCCCCCCTTCCTGAGAAAATAGGTGTCTCAAACAATCATAAGAACCTTCCCCAGCCACAAAAACCCCTTCATACAAATTTTCACGTTGGTCGGTTCAGAACTTTCCAAGTCTTTTGGGGTCTGACAGAAAGACAGACAGAAATTCATTTTTATGATTATAGAAATCTAGCCTCCAAAAACCCCCATATGCTTAATATGGTTTCATTTACTTGATTAGTTCTCGAGTTATGCAGAAAGTTGCATTTATTCTGTATGGAAGACCCTCCCCCCATCAAATGGGGAAGGGTATTGATTGAACTGCCATAGAAACATCTCTAGCCTCCAAAAACCTCCACATACCAAATTTGGTTTCATTTGCTTCATTGGCTTTCGAGTTATGCTAAAAATTATGTATCTTTTTTTGTGGGAGTCTCCCCTTCCAGAAGGCGGAGGGGTCTCAAACTACCTTAGAAACATTTGTTTCCTTCAAAAACCTCCAGATGCAGAATTTGATTCCATTTGCTTGATTTGTTCTCGAGTTATGCAGAGATTCGTGTTTCATTTGTATGAGAGACCCCTTTTTCAGTGAGGGAACGCCAAGTTTGGTTCCATTAACTTGATAAGTTCTCGAGTTATTCAGAAATTATTGTTTCATTTGTATGGAACCCCCCCCCCCTTTGGCCCCTTCCAAAAACCTTCACATGCCAAATTTGGTTCCATTTGCTTGATTAGTTCTCGAGTTATGCACAAATGTGTGTTTCATTTGTATGAGAGCCCCCCTCTTACAGAGAGCGGATGGGTGTCAAGTCACCTTAGAAATATTTCTTGCCTTCAAAAATCTCTACCTGCCAAATTTTGTTCCATTTGATTAGTTCTCGAGTTATATAGAAACATTTGTTTCATTTATAGGGACCCCCTCCTACCAGAGAGAGAGAGGAGGGGTCTCATACTATCGTAGAAACAATCATTGCCTTTAAAATCCCCGCATGCCAAATTTGGTTCCATTTGCTTTATTAGATCCAGAGTTATGAAGAAATTTTAGTTTCATTTGTTTGCCAGCACCCCTTCTAGGAGAGAGGAGGGGTCTCAAACCACCATAAAAAAAAATGGCTCCAGAAAACCCCACATGCCAAATTTGATTCCATTTGCTTGATTAGTTCTTGAGATATGCAGAAAATTCTGTTTCATTTGTATGGGAGCCTCCCTTTTTAGAGAGGGGAGGGGTCTCTGACTACCATAGAAACATTGCTTGCCTCCAAAAACTTCCGCATGCTTAATTTGGGTTCCTATGCGTGATCAGTTCTCGAGTTATACAGAAATTTGTGCTTCATGTGTATGGGAGCCCCCCTTTCCAGAGAAGGGAGGGGTCTCAAACCATCTTGAGAACCTTTCCCGGCCCCAAAACCTTGTCCATACAAAATTTCACGCTGATCGGTTCAGTAGTTTTTAAGTCTATGAGGTTCAGACAGACAGACAGAAATCCATTTTTATATACATAGATATATTTGTTAGAAATTTTGTTGGAGATTTCTAAAAAAAATCTTGCTAAAGATATGATAAATACCAAAATCCAAAAAAAAATGATTGCACGTGTAGCCAAAGAAAAAACGAAGTAAATTAGGGCTCAATGGTGAAAATCGGTTAACAAATTAGAAAGTAATGCTGGTTTTTGGAAAAAAGTGCAGAAATGTGGAAAATAACAGAAATTCGTCAGAAATACGCCCATCTCTCTCTCTCTCTCTCTCTCTCTCTCTCTCTCTCTCTCTCTCTCTCTCTCTCTGGAGGACGAAATGGAATTTCCATGACATGTTCACACCCATTGACATAAACAGTAAGGAGTTATAAACGATGTACATGAAACACTCAGTGCTGTGAATTTTCATGACGGTTATAAGGCTATGACCATCATTTTCTCATGATCATTAGAACTCACGAATGATGGTCGAATACTGTATCACTCACAAACAGGTTGATCTCATTTGACCGTTAGTGACAAAAGCATTCATGATTGCTGGAGAATGTGATATGAAGAGAGTAGGAAAATCAATCACTCACTAATTATCTCTGAGAACGATATGCAAGACAAAATATTTTCAGCATAATAGGTGTTAACCTCTGGCAATTATTGTCCAATTTTAATTCTTTTGGCACCGTTAGATTCAAAAGCACACCCCCTTCATGGATATGATCGGCAATATCCGTTAGGATTTATCTGGTTCCCGGAAATCTGGGTTGCCGGGTCTGTGGTCCGGTACTAATACACTATTAGGAAATTTCAATTGGATTTCCCGGATCCTTGGAATAATTCCTACGAGCTATTTCTATTTCATTGTGAATCATATGCCAACTTGTTCCTGGAACGGCCATTCTGTAATAGGTTACCCTGTGGTCTCGAATGCCCATAAACATATTTAGAAGGAATCATTGGCAATATGGGTATCAAAATTCGAGAAATTTCTCCAGGCGGATATTTCTTATCGTTTTAATCTGATGATTCGTCCCCGAACCGGTTATTCTGGAACAGGTTCCCGTTGGTCCTCAAGTTGCCATTACCATATTTAGAAGGAAACCCTGGTAATATGGGTTCAACATTGTTAAGGTTTTCCAGAAGGCTTTTTCTCAACGTTTTGTTGCCACCTGATAATTTGTCCTCGAAACGGTCATCTCGGAGCAGGTTCCCGTCGGGTCTCACGAGACCATTAACAAAACTAGCCATAAAACATTTAGAAATATCCATATGAAGAAATTCAATGAATTTTGAAACCCATATTGCGAGGTTTTCCTTCTAAAAATATTCATGGCTACTCGAGGCTCTACGGGAAGCTGTTCCGGAATGGCAGCTCCGAGGACAAATCATCAGATGGCCTCTATACGTTGTTAAATATCCTTCTGGCGAAATTTTATGAATTTTGATACCCATATACTAAATATGTCCATGACCACTCGAGGCCGAACGGGATTCTGTTCCGGAATGACTGGCTCCAGAATAAATCATTAGATAGTCACAAAACGTTGAGAAATAGCTTTCTGGATAAATTTCCTGAATTTTGAAACCCATATTGCCAGAGTTTCCTTTTAAAAATATTAATGGCCACTCGAGGCCCTTCGGAACCTGACAGGTCCAAAAACGAATCATTAGATGGCCACTAAATGTTGAAAAATATCCTACTGGAGAAATTTAATGAACTTTGCTGCCCGTATTCGTAGGGTTTTCTTCTGAAAATGTTCATGGCCACTCGAGGCACCACGGAAACCTGTTATAGAATGACCGCTCCGGGAATAAATCGGCTAATGGCCCACAATAGAATAGACATAGTTTTTAAGAATTTTTCCAAAGATATTGACATTTATTCCCGGAAATTAAATTGATATTCCCAAATAGTGTCTCCGTGCCACACCACAGCCCCGGAAACCCGGAACACTGAAAACCAAATGATTCCAAATGGTCACAGTGCCAAAAGAATTTAAATCGGTCAATAATTGCCAGAGTTCCAATCATTTTAATTTGGTGGATACCCGGGCAGCCTGTCAAACAGCCTTCGCCCCCTCTTGGTACTTTACAAAATGTTTTTATTCAAAAATTTGCCTTCCGTTTTTAACAAACATGTCGGTGAATTTCAGCTTCCTGTAAAAAAATGAAATTCCGTAGTGTAAAACCTTAAAAGGTACCCGGGTACCCTGTCAAACACATAAGGGTTAAAGGAAAACAAAACAACAACTGAACCTTCAATCGTAAAGCTCAATCTGCGGCCATATCGCCACTGACGGGGTAATGTCTCCTGATTTTGAGGGTAGAAACACCGCTACTAGCGATGACCATCATGATCGTTTGTTTACTAGAGAAGTAAAATGACGGTCAATGTCCATGACGCACAGTGGGGCAGCGAACCCAGTGGTGTGGCCAAAACCTCTAGCGCCACGGGTATGCTTCCTACAGGTTTTCAGTCTTTGAGAAAGTTGTTCAGTTGAAAAAGCGCCATCTTTTGGCGGTTTTGATTAGTTCATATTTCTTCCGCATAGGTGGCGCTAGATTCTATCTTTTTAACGGAGCGTCCCAGAAGGATGATTTTTCCGACAAAATTGTTTATTAGACCATGTTGAGAAATGTTGCCAAAGACGTCAAAGAGCTATCTTACACACAAAAAAATATATTGGCCAACTTTTAAAAAATACCGCAAAAAGTCATTTTTACTATTTTTTGGCGAATAAAGGTCTACAATATAAACTGTAAACGGTGAAATATTGTCGCAATGATGCAACTGGTTCATTTTAGACACATTTTGCCATATATCATCAATGAATACAAATATATTTACAGTAATGTTGTAAAATAGAGGTGTTTTCAAATAACAATTACTCAAAATATAGCAAAAAGTAGCAGCCAAATTTTTGGGAGAGCTTAGTGTAAACGTCGTTGGATATTTTAAAGTATGTAGTTCAACAGGGAACTGCAGGGCTTTTTGTAAAATATAATTTTTATATATTTAAGTTTATTTATTTCAATTTGATTAGATTTTTTAAACCGTGTGAATAGCAGAGCCAGAGTGCACTCAGTCATAGCATTTAATCTGACAATTAAACTTTTAAATAGGCAACTAATCGGTACGTGACATTGCACGAAGGTAACAGGTGATTTAACTCACAAAATGAAAATATCTCAAATTTTGATTAACCTTCCTTTACCGTGAGATTCCCCGCTGGCATCATGAAAAACAAAACTTGTTTGATCCTCCGAGTTGTCGGAGAAAATGAATCGAGTGACGCATTTCTAGGTTTTTGAATTATTCAATCCAAAGGAACCATTTCCGTGGGCTGAGCGTTATAGTCATTTTTTTTAAAGTATAAATCAAGATGAATCACGATGAAAGTGTCTTCACTTATAAAATCACGTGTATAAAACAATTGAAAAAAGATTTAAAACTTTAAACGAAAAATTCCTCGCTGAAAAAATAACGTTTGGAGTTGAAGTTTCTAAAGATAGAGGTACGTTTATCGATCATTGATTTAATGTTACAAAGCTACCAAATGTTAGATATCATGCATGAGAAAAAAAAAAGTTTCTACCATTCAAAATTTTTGAAATTATAATTCCGTGCACTTGTGCTCTTTGTTCCAGTAAAAGCCTCGCAATTGCACATTTTTATTTCAATTCTAAATTATTTCTTTGAATCTTCATCTTTCGATTAGTTTACTGAAAATTGTGTTTTACTAGCTGCAAATTTTGGTTCAAATATTTTCTTGGAGCCTTGCATTGATTCAAATTCTAAACAGCGTTTCTCAAAGTTTTTTTTAAATGAATTGTTACTGGGCCAATTTACATACTTCATACTTCATACATGAATCCAAAAGGTACATCGCTGAACCGATTATTAAAAAAAAACAAAAAAGGGTATTGGCATGGCAACGTATGTTTGTCTTCGAAGTAAGTTGTACATTGTAGGCAACATATGCGTTTTTCTCAAAGATCAGCAGATGCAGCTGTGTCGTTATCGACGCCCACGTTCGATAGAAAATTTCAATCACTATTCAATATTGTTTTATATGAAGAAATATATGCTCTGGTTTTCTATACATTAGTAAGATATAAAAAATGCAAATAAATTCCAAAGATTACTGGTTCTGCTGATCACACGGTTTAAAAAGAAATAAACTCAAATATATTAAAATTATATTTTTACAAAAAGCCCTGCAGTTCCCTGTTGAACTACATACTTTAAAATATCCAACCACGTTTACACTAACCTCTCCCAAAAATTTGGCTGCTACTTTTTGCTATATTTTGAGTAATTGTTATTTGAAAACACCTCCATTTTACAACATTACTGTAAATATATTTGTATTCATGGATGATATATGGCAAAATGTGTCTAAAATGAACCAGTTGCAGCATTGCGACAATATTTCACCGTTTACAGTTTATATTGTAGACCTTTATTCGCCAAAAAAAAGTAAAAATGACTTTTTGCGGTATTTTTTAAAAGTTGGCCAATATATTTTTTTGTGTGTAAGATAGCTCTTTGACGTCTTTGGCAACATTTCTCAACATGGTCTAATAAACAATTTTGTCGAAAAAATCATCCTTCTAGGCAGGGTTGCGGCTTATCATTTTTGACTTATCCATATTCATTTGCCGATAGCTCTTCTCAGAAGCTCAATTTCAAAATATAATGTATGATGAACTTATGGTGCTTGAGTAGACCTACAACTTGGTCTAACAATACATAGCTCTATCTCTTATATCTGAGGAATAAGAGCGTATATTCGCAGTGATCTTCGCGATGATATTCGCGGTGAAGATCACGCGATTATCTCCGTGAAGATCACTGTGAATATACGCTCTCATGTCGAAGATATAGGAGTTAGAGCAATGTACTGTTGGACAAAGTTGTAGGTCTACTCATGCACTACAAGTTCATCATACATCATATTATCAAATCGACCCTCTGAAAGGAGATATTGGCAAATGAATATGCCTGAGTCAAAAATGATAAGCCGCAACCCTGCTTCTAGGACGCTCCGTTAAAAAGATAGAATCTAGCGCCACCTATGCGGAAGATATATGAACTAATCAAAACCGCCAAAAGATGGCGCTTTTTCAACTGAACAACTTTCTCAAAGACTGAAAACCTGTAGGAAGCATACCCGTGGCGCTAGAGGTTTTGGCCACACCACTGAGTTAGCTGCCCCACTGTGTGACGGTATATTTATTCTGGGTGATACGAGCGTATCGCGTAACACTTGTACACGATATAGAAAATGAGTGAGAAACGCAAGAGAAAAATATCTCTCGGCTGTTATTTCATGATGATGAGAAATTTGAGAGAGTAAGATGCTCTTCTGTTGCTTTGATTGTCAATTGCAAGAATCTCATTTGTCAATTCTAACGCTGTCAGTACCGTGATGAAGCTCAGCACTAGTCAAAAGATTTGAAGGCGACATCATAGAGCAGTAGGAAAACCGAAATTTCTTCGTCAATTTAATTTTCATAGAAACGTACTTTAAATTTCATTTCGATCTGGCAATTTATTCTTTGATTACAAGGCATTTGTCAGTGTATTCTTAAATAATGGAAAAATCTGAATATTGTGGGGTGATTAAATTTTTGTTTTGGAAGGTTTATTGGCTACTGAGATCTATGCAAAGATGGTGAAAGTATCAAAAAAGTCTTCTCCTTCATTTCCAACTGTTCGCCGATAGGTTTTGCAGTTTAAGCGTGGTCGTGCAAGCGTTGAAAACGATCCATACTCAGAACGTTCAAAAAGTGCATCAACACCAGAAATCTCAGCGAAAATACAGGATATGGTTTTGGGAGATCGATCGATTGTGGACCATATAATCTTACATTAAACAACATGGCTTATTTGGGCTGAAGTATTGGGTTTCAAAAAATTGTGATTATTATTGTGTTAACTTAGCATCTTTTGGACAAGTTGAATTATAAATATTGTGAAAAAACCTCGACTTATAAGAAGACAAAAAAACATTTTTCATCAAGACAATGCACCTGCTCTAACAGCTCAAAAAAACTATCCCAAAAATCAGTGAATTGGGATACGAATTTGCACATCCTATTTGCCAGATTGCCTTTTGATTTCTGGCTGTTCGTACACCTTAAAAAAAATCCTTCGTGGAAAGCATTTTTCATCAAACGAAGTGGTTATAGAAAGTCACTTCTGTGATAGGACAACAAAGTTGGAAGATCGTTGGACCAACTGTATTGATCTTATGGGAGATTAAAAGTGATTTCCCCAAAAATCATTTCATTTTCATTTCATTTCCACTTTTGAAAACTGTTTGACTAACTAGTATAACAGGATAAGGAATGGACTAAGGTTAATGTCCCAAGGAACACAGGATGCTACTGAACAGCTAGACGACGCATAATCTGAATTCTTCACAGACAGATTTCTACTAGTCAGGTATGAGCGGAGCCAGTTCAACAATTGATCGTGAACCCTCATTTTGTTGTGGCTGGAATTTCCAATCTGATGATTTATATTATTAAAGACCGCATTGAGATTTGATGAGCGCGTTCTATTTCATAGACAATGATCGATGTCAATACGGTACGATTGGTCGCCATCGAACGCTTGGACATAAAACCGTGTTGGTCGGGAGAAATAGTCTGTGAATAGTTATGGACCAGCAGCCTTTGGAGAACAATTAGTTCGAATAGTTTGAATACAGCACTTAGTGCAGCAATGCCACGATAGTTGTCGACGGACCGTTTGCGTCCCTTTGTGTGTTTAGTGGGAAAACAAACGACTTTTTCCAGCATTTGGAAAACACGCCGGAAGTTAATGACCAATTGACGGCAGCAAGTGTGCTTAGGCAACGTTTCAGGATAATTGAAGGACCGCAGCCACTCAAAATTTTCATCTGCTTCCCGGTTCCCGGACAACAGAACCAGATAGGAACAAGCGTGAAACGTTGCTAGTGGCAGCTTCGAGGCCCTTGGCATACAGAATTTCGTCGCAAAAGACATTGCTGAACTGCGTATGAAACAAGTTGGTGATGTCCGTGACAGAGTCAGCATCATTAGTGCCATCAGTCGTAGTGGAGGGTTTCCTTCTGTTGTTCATTCACGAACCGCTAGAAGATCTTTAGTTCGTTTTGAGACGACTCTGCAATTGAGACGTCTAAGTGTTGTACAAGCTGTTATTGAGGTAGATGTAGTTGTCGTAGACGCGTGCGTAGTTTTCCCTTGTGGAATAGGTGCTGTATTTGCTTTGTTTCCTAAGATCAGCCTTTTTGGCTCGTTTTAAATGGTTGATGTCAGAATTAGATCAACCAGGTTTAGGAGGACAACGATTGAGTTTCTGTGGCAAGAATTGATCAACGGCGTACACCAAAATACCATACATAATCAAGGCAGCAAAATTCGCATCCCCGTTTGCAAGGGTCGTGTTTCAATCCACGTCGAACAGGCAGTTGTTCATTTCCTCAAAGTCAGCATACTTCACGTCCTAATAAACATGTTCGATGTTGTCATGGAAGGTTTACTCAGAATTAAACTCCAGTGTATATAGCTAAAGGGAATCATATCTACAGATATTGACAAGCGCTGTAGGAGCTTGATGGACGGAACACTTTGACCCAATGCTCCGCTAATGAAACATAGGGTCAGCACAGGGTTATTCGTGCTCGGAATGCCATTTACTTGCCGAAGCCTGGCGGTAAGGGCTGCAATCAAATAGTGGAAGTGTATAGAATAGCTCGGGAAAAATATAACTAGTTGAAGTACAGTTCAATCTGATTTACATTATATAAAGGGTTGACTGTTGTCTTCAAACTTAGCATTATGAATATTAGCATATGATCCGTGGTCCACTGTGCAGTGAGATTTAGTCCTGATGGTACAATTTTCCGGATGTTGCTTCTGAACATTTTGATGAGTTGCTTCGTGTCCTTGGTCTTCCAATTATCCTCGTATATAGTGGTGCTTAATAGACCAAGGCAACCCTCGATAGGACGGCACTGCAGCAGATTAGTCGGATTCCGGTATTTTGGCAAAAAAAGGTATATTTCAGCTCTCCAGGAACGTTAGCATCGTCTTCGCGTAGTGATATGATGCCTTGTCGGACCAAAATACGGGTATGCGAGTGATGTTTCTGAAGGAACGGGATGAGAATATTCTATCTGCAAACACTATGTTTGGTAGACTTGCTGGCTAATGGCCAACCCACTTTGTTTGAACCAAGTCTTCGAAACCCTTATCCGGTCATCTGGGACTTGAACAGGGGGGTGTAACTTTTCTCGCCCAGAATGAAAGACTCCCCACCGTATTGCAGGATCATCCAGCGGTACTGGGATTTCACAGTTTGGATTTGTTCGACCTCTTTTTTCGGAACCATACTGATGTACGACTACGAACAATTGAACTTGCTGGCCGCTTCTTGCAGGGTTACCGAATCCTTGATTTAAAACATAGTGCAAAGTCTTTTTATCCATGTTATTTGTTGGAGGACCTTTCTTCCAAATAACTGCCATGGTTGTCAAAGTAAAATTTAGACCACGCAGATAAAAAGAGTCCCGGTTTTATAACTTTACCCAATGATGTTCAACCGATGAGTCTTCGGGAGGCTTCAGAAGGCAAGATTTGAATTTTGAGGGCACGGTAAGAAGCAACCCACCAACCGATTTCTAGTTGCTATTGAGAAACGATCGGGCTCGCCATAATCAAAAGTGAATCGTAAAGTAGTTAGCAACATTCAAACAGTAATTACTCTATAATGGCTTCAATTTTTTTTAGTGTGTTTTGCAGTGACATGTTTGTTTATATGTCAATAAGAGTTGTACAATCGATTGCTTTTGGTACAGTGGATCATATCAGGGATAAGTCGAATTGATCTGGATACGTGAAAGAAAACTCTGCACGTTTGGTGCACATAAAAAGGTGTCACGTACAACAAAATTGCAAATCGAGTGAAAACCAGTGTTAAAACTGTAGTCGAAAAGTTCGGTGAGACTCTTTCCGTGAAAGATTTTCCGGGAGCTGAAAGTGGTTGAGTACATAAGGTAAAACCCACCAGCGTCGACGGGGGATTTGACCAAGCAATTCAACACCAGCAACGAGATGATTCAACGCATCAAACCTCGAAACTCCCTAGAAACCCTCCCTAGATGTTGAAAAAGTCCCTGGAGCACCAAGCTCGACCAAAACAAGAACGTGAAAACTATACAACCGGTTTCTGGAGAACAGAGACGGACGCTGTTGGAGCCACTCAAAAAGTGTGATGATGGTTTTTGATAGGGAAGACAACACTATTTGAAATGTTCGAGGGTGTGCCAAAAGTGTGGCTGGGTGGGTTCTCATTTGGAAGATAGAGTTTTTTAAAAACGCTTGAATGATATTTTGAACAGATCCATGTCAACAGCCAGGATGCTGCTGGGTCTTCTAAAAAAATATGATGCAGGATATTCAATGGGAAGACTGAATACAATTAATTAACAAAACTGGATAAAGTTTGTCCACGTTTAATTTCGGACACTTTTCTTTCAGTGTAGATCTTGAATTATTTCACGGACGTTTCCCTTACATGACAGTTTACACCGTGTCCAATATATTCGCATACACTTTTTCCTTGCATTGGTGTCGTGCAACTACTCAACATGCTTCACGTATGTGATGGTGTAGTTTTTCACTATGTTTATGCAAACGCTTTTAGGTTATGCTCGATTGTTTTCATTCGGTGTTTATCTTTTACCAGCGATGATGAAGTTTCGTGCTATGGTGATAAAAAAGAGGTTGAAGAGTTTGAAAGGTGAGCGTCCGGGTGCTATTTTCAGAAATTTGTAAAACCTCGGCGTAAAGCGGGATTATGTGTACCGAACCATCCGAAGGTACAGTGACACCTGCTCGTTGGATGACCGGAAGAGATCCGGTCGTACTCGTACGGTGCGGACTGCACGAGTTGTTAAAGTGGTCAGGGAACGGATTGGACGAAAATCACAGCGCTCTGTACGTAAAATAGCTGCAATGCACAATATACTGCAAAATGACCTCGAATTCCAAACTTTCAAGAAACGTAAGGTTCAAGAAACTCCGCCAGCGATGATTCGCGGATAATAGAGATACACAACGTGTATGTCTAAGATCAATGTGAATCATCGGTGCCGGTTCCAAGCCCGGGTAAAGGAGGAGGATATCTGTGGTGATGACCGCAGCCACACGAATGCCTAATACGGTCTAACCCCGACGAATCTACGGTGTAATGCGACCCGTGCTTATGGATGCATGGCTGGGGGGGGGGGGGTGGGTGTGAAACAATGACTAAGTCGCTAACGGAGCCTGTGAGGAACCAGGGCCACAGTATCGGATCCCTTGCCGCGCTAATGCAGGGCTCTGGCGCAGTCGACCTTTATTTCCCGTGCTACTCGTGGGATTTAAAATGAGCAACAACAATACTAAATTAACAAAAGGTACCGACTGCCTCTCTCAGCCGGAAAAGATGGACACAAACCAGGGGGACTCTCTGGAGCAAATCGAAGCCCAGTTGGACAGCAAATCACTGGAAAGTATGTCCACCTGTCCATCAATCAACCTGGACACACCAAAAAAACTCCGAGATGGGAGATAGTGGCGAGGACGATGGAGTAAACGTCACTATCAAATCAGCTGCGGCTAAACATGTGAACCTCAGAACCCAGACCGGGTTAAGCTGAGTGTAGCCGGAAAAAAGCGTCTTAAAAAGCTGTTGGAAAAAGGCTACGGCAAGGAGGAGGCCTATCGCCTTGCTCAAAAACCAAGTGAGACTTCACAGCCAGAATCAGCGAAAAGGCCCAGAGCTGATTTATCTAGTGGGGAAGGTAAACCACACCCAAAAAAAACGAAAGAGGCATTCACGCCGACGGGCAGGCTACACAAGGCCGGCAGCAAGCCTTCCAATGTTACTTCGGTGAACAGCCGGCTACACACCAGCACGGACAACCAAGGGTCCGGGAATATAAATGTCCAGGATAAACTCAAGAAGGCTGGGCACCCTGATCCGTACCACAAAGAAAGGGGGAAAAAGGCCCCGGGAAGCGGAGGTGAGCGTACTAAACCCAGGAAACCGAAAGTCCATGGCAAAAAGGAAGAGGAATCGCACTCCACTACTCAAAAATCGCTTTACACGGAAGTTATGAGATAGGATAGGAATAATTCCAAAGGACTACCCAACGACAACTCTAACAACACAACAACTGATTTTGGTCCAAGACACCATAATCAATAAAGTAGTTGAGAAGCGGGGTACAGCAGTAAAACCGATCTTCAGAGGCTGCACAATGAAAACAGGCGTCCTGGTAATCAACTGACATGACCAGGCAACAGCGGAATGGTTAAAGAACGTAACTCCCAGCATACAAGTGTGCAAGGGAGAGCTCTTAGCGGTTGATGAAAAGGATATTCCTAGATCGGAAGTCATGGTAGCCTACCTGCCAAAAAGCGCCACGAAATCCAATGAGGAGATAATGGCATTCATAGAGACCCAGAACCACCTGATTACGGACTCTTGGAGAGTTCTCCAGAGGACTATCCCCAATGGGAACGACGTCGATGAACGATGAGTCTATGCAAAAGGTGATAAGGTGGGGATTCAGGATCAACTACTTGTATCACACTGCCAAACTACGTCGGGTGAAGAAAGGCAGGACCGACCAGCGTGACAGTAATACTGGCGACAGAAAAGAGCAGGCGAGCACGGTGGAGACGGAAGTTGCTGGTCTGGCACCTGTAAAAATCCCAGGGAATACGCAAATGGGCCCTTCTGTGGACCAGGAGCAACAAGTCCCTGGGCCAAGCAGAGAAAGTAACAGTGATGAACGTCAGACACCGTCGAGTACTGAGCCCCAAAAAGGAACTGCTAGACTGAATCCGAAAAAACATGTCAATCGTGGAGCAAGGAACAAAGATCCACAGGGAATAAATAAAGTAAGTCCCTGTGGACCCAAAAACCTCAAAAAGCCATCCCAGAACAGGCCGATGGACCGCCAATCACAAAAAGGCGGGTCGTCATCACAATGACCAGCATAACAGCAGTTCAGGCAAACATTCAACATGCTAGAGGGGCATCAGGCGTACTCTTGGTTTGCCAAAGAAGACCTCGACCTGGCGTTAGTACAGGAACCGTGGGTCAACAATCATAGAGTGCTGGGAATCTCAGTCCCACAATGTAAGTTACTCTATGACGATAGCCATCACGTAGTATCGGCTTACTTTCCTGGTGATGAAGAAAAAACTCCACCGTCCCTGATCATCGAGTTTGTCAACGGCTGCAGACAGCGAAATGAACGGTTCATCATCGGCTGCGACGCCAACGCTCACCACTCTGTGTGGGGAAGTAGTGACGTCATCAAACGTGGTGAGTCCCTTTTAGAATATATTTCTGCTAATAACATTGATATATGCAATATGAGGAACAAACTTGATCTGAAAATGTGTAGTCAAATACTAACGGATAGGATTTCCTCTTGGAAAGTATCCGACGTGGAATCACTCTCAGACCATAGAAATATCACCTTCACAATAGAGAAGGGAAAAGAACTGAGGAATTCTATAGAGACCCCAGGAACACCAACTGGGATCTCTATAAACAAATTCTTGCGACCAAACAACCCTTGCTGGACGATAATATAAGAACAGCAGAACAACTAGAAGAAGCTTCTAGAATGGTCACAAACAAAATTCTTCAATCATATTATGAAAGTTGTCTACAAAGGGAAAGAGATACAAACAGGAAAGTTCCTTGGTGGAACAACGCTTTGCAAAAGATGAGGAGGAACGTAAGGAAACTCTTTAATCGAGCAAAAGCAACGTCGGATTGGAGCCACTATAGGAAGACTCTAACCGAATATAATAACGAAATTAGAAAAAGTAAACAGAAACATTGGAGATACATGTGTGAAAACATCCAATGCACTCCAGAAGCTACCAGGCTGCGAAAAGTCCTTTCTAAGGAACATTCCAATGCACTATGGTCCAGATTACGAATTTACGAGGAAACATGCTCCCAGCGCCTAAACTTGAAACTTTACAGCAAAGTGATGTTCTACAACATGGTTTGTATCACTAAGGCCCATTTTGTGATGTTAATTAAAATTAGGGTGGTCCCCATTTTCACAGAAATACAAAACCTAACTTTTTTATTTGCAGAAATAGACGTTTATATTCTTGAGCAAAGTTGTAGCGCAGAAAATTTCATGGAATTTTCATATATAAATTTTTATGTAACTTGAAAATTGACTGATTTAGAGCAATTTTCCCTCATCAACTTAGGGTGTACCATAAAAAAATGTTTTTGTTGCCCCAACTTTTTTATTTCAATTCCCACCGTAAAATTGTGTTGCGACGAGTTTTAGAACTTATTAAGTCGCGTACTTTGGTGCACAAACTTAGCCGCTAGCTTCAACCAATCCATAGTTATTGAAGTTTTTCTCAAAATAATACGCCCTTTTCAAATGTTGATTTTCATGATTGGGGCAAACACAAAAAAAAACTAAAGACGTCATTTAAAAGTACAATTTATATTGTTTAGCATATGTGAAAACTAAAGATATGTTATTTCTGTATCTTGAGAAAATTACATTTGAATCTGGCATGGTTTAAGAAGAAAAACTTCAATAACTATTGATTGGTTGAAGCTAGCGGCAAAATTAATATATCAAAATACACGCCTTTAAAAGCTCTACAACTCGTCTTAAAAAAAATTTTACGATAGAAATTTAAATAAAAAAGTTAGGACAGAAAAACTTTTTTTTATGGTACACCCTATGTGGACGAGGGAAAAGTTGCTCTAAATCGGTCAATTTTCAAGCTACAAAAAAAATTTTTACATGTAAATTCTATGAAATTTTCTGCGCTACAACTTTGTTCAAGCATGTAAACGTCTATTTCTGCAAATAAAAAAGTTAGTTTTTGAATATCCGTGAAAATGGGGACCACCCTAATTTTAACCACCATAAAAAAATGGGCCTTTGTTTTTATTTCAAGTTTCACCACAATTTTTTTTGAAAGTTAAAAATTGACCGATTTAGAGCAACTTTTCCCTCGTCAACTTAGGGTGTACCATAAAAAAAAGTTTTTCTGTCCTAACTTTTTTATTTAAATTTCTATCGTAAATTTTTTTTTAAGACGAGTTGTAGAACTTTTAAAGGCGTGTATTTTGATATATTAATTTTGCCGCTAGCTTCAACCAATCAATAGTTATTGAAGTTTTTCTTCTTAAACTTTTGCCGCTAGCTTCTACCAATCAATAGCTATTGAAGTTTTTCTTCTTAAACCATGCCACATTCAAATGTAATTTTCTCAAGATACAGAAATAACATATCTCTAGTTTTCACATATGCTAAACAATATAAGTTGCACTTTTGAATGACGTTTTTCATTTTTTTTGTGTTTGCCCCAATCATGAAAATCAACATTTGAAAAGGGCGTATTATTTTAAGAAAAACTTCAAAAACTATTGATTGGTTGAAGCTAGCGGCTAAGTTTGTGCACCAAAGTACGCGACTTAATAAGTTCTAAAATTCGTCGCAATACAATTTTACGGTGGGAATTGAAATAAAAAAGTTGGGGCAACAAAAACATTTTTTTATGGTACACCCTAAGTTGATGAGGGAAAATTGCCCTTAATCAGTCAATTTTTAAGTTACATAAAAATTTATATATGAAAATTCCATGAAATTTTCTGCGCTACAACTTTGCTCAAGCATGTAAACGTCTATTTCTGCAAATAAAAAAGTTAGGTTTTGTATTTCCGTGAAAATGGGGACCACCCTAATTTTAATTAACATCACAAAATGGGCCTTAGTGATACAAACCATGTTGTAGAACATCACTTTGCTGTAAAGTTTCAAGTTTAGGCGCTGGGAGCATGTTTCCTCGTAAATTCGTAATCTGGACCATAGTGCAATGGCCTTGGCAATCTAAAGAGGGACGATGGTACTTTTACAACATGTCCTTCAGAAACTTTGGAAGTAATGATGGAAAGTCACTTCCCAGGCTCATTTGCTTCTAATGGAAATGAAATGGGACAGTTGAGGGAGAATCCTGGACGAACTATGAACAGGTGTGATGCACTCGAAAAGTCCCGTAAAATTTTCTCAGTAACGATGGTAGACTGGGCAATCAATTCCTTCGAACCTTTCAAAGCCGCGGGGGAAGACGGTCTCTTCCCTGCTCTATTGCAGCACGCTAGGGAAATGATTGTTCCGGTCTTAGCAAACCAGCCCAGGAGGCTGAAAGCCACTTTAATAGAGATGTTCCGGTCTTAGCTCAGCTGTTTATTAGTAGCATGACACTATGCTTTATTTCCGTTTCGTGGAGGAAGGTGAGAGTTATTTTCATACCCAAGAACGGCAAAAGGGATAAAACACTAGCTAAGGCATACAGACCCATAAGGCTAACCTCCATTATATTGAAAATAATGGAGAAAATATTGGATGATTATATTAAAAGCTCGTATTTGAAAAATCACGAGCTGCACAAGTTACAATTTGCCTATTCAAAAGGAAAGTCAACGATAACAGCTCTGCATTCGTTGACACAAAAAAATGAAAAAAGCATCGAACACAAGGAAGTGGCCTTTTGTGCATTCCTTGACATTGAAGGTGCTTTTGATAATGCTTCACATGCTTCAATCAGTTCAGCTGTGAATACACGGGGCTTTCATGGCTCAATCGTAGACAGGATCACTGCTATGCTTGTCTCTAGATTAGGCGAATCAACAGTTGAAGTAAGTACTTCAAAAGGCTGTACGCAAGGAGGTGTGCTCTCACCACTTTTGTGGTCTTTAATTGTTGATGATCTGCTGAATAACTTGGTGGCTATGGGCTATGAAGTCATAGGCTACGCGGATGACATCGTAATAATAATACGGGGGAAGCATGATGCAACGTTATCAAACAGAATGCAATCAGCATTAAACGATTAAACTACACTCTTGCTTGGTGCAGGAGGTAGGGGCTGAATGTAAACCCTTCAAAAACAACTCTTGTAATTTTTACAAGGAAAAGACTTATCAACATAAAGGCAGCGTCTTTAGATGGGGTACAGTTGACTTTCTGCTCTCAAGTTAAATATCTAGGAGTCATACTAGATCGGAAATTGCATTGGAGTAAACACTTAGAGCATGTTGTGAACAAAGCAACTGCTGCTCTCTGGGCCTGTCGGAGAGCGATTAGAAAGAAATGGGAACTGAGGCCTAGAATAATCCGTTGGATGTAGCTGGCAGTTATAAGACCCAAGATATCGTATGCTTCTCTAGTCTGGTGGCCCAAAACCAAAATAATTTCAGCTCAACGAGTGCTGGCTAAACTGCAACGTTTAGCAACTCTATCGATAACAGAAGCTATTCGAAGTACTCCCACTATCACTCTGGATGCCATAATGCATCTTTTACCCAAGGTTGCATAAATTTGTACATGGAGGCAGTAAAAAGTGCCCTAAAACTTAAAAGGTACAAAAGGATCTTTGAGGGTGACCTGACAGGACATTTACAAATAATAAAAAATGTCAACATAAATCCGTTGGTGACACAAAATTAAGACTGGATGCAACTAAAACCCATCTAAGATATACCATACAAAGTTACGATCAATGATCGTAACACGTGGGAATCTGGTGGGCCAACAGCTTCACCAGGATCTATTGTATTTTACATAGACGGTTCTAAAATGGGTGATAGAACTGGGGCTGGAGTGTATGGACCCAGGACTAAACTCGTCATACCAATGGGTAAATGGCCTACGGTATTTCAAGCCGAAATCCAAGCAATCTTAGAATGCGCTGCCATCTGTCTTAAAAAGAAATACAGACACGCCAATATCTGTATCTTCTCAGACAGCCAGGCAGCTTTGAAAGCTATCAGCGCATTGCAAGCTTGTGTGGGAATGCATTGAATTACTAAAAGAACTGGCGTCAAAGAATAGGGTCAACCTATTCTGGGTACCAGGTCATAGTAACATTGCAGGCAACGAAGTTGCCGACCAACTTGCTAGGGAGGGGTCTCTGGGCACCTTCTATGGACCAGAACCTTTCTGTGGTGTATCCTCAAGTGCATTATCGATGGAGCTTAGAAACTGGGAGAAACAGGCTGTAGGAGCAAATTGGTGCACTGCAACCGAAATAAACCAGTCAAAAAGATACATTGTTCCAAGCGTGAAAAACACGGATGTACTGCTGAAACTCAGCAAGCGCGAATTAAGTGTGTAGGTAGGCTTATTAACCGGCCACTGCCCATCTCGACACTTCTTAATGAAGCTAAAGAAGATTCATTCTGGAGAATGTCGGCTCTGTGGCTTCGAAACTGAAACCTCAGAGCATCTACTTTGTGAATGCAGTTTTCTCATTAATAAGAGGAAACGTTATTTCGGGAGTTGCATTTTGCAACCTCGAGATATCTGGTGGAATATAAATCCCAAGAAGGTATTAGCATTCATTATGGATGCTATTCCGGACTGGGGTATAACGCAGGCCGATAAAATCTGGATTATCAATTTGAAATAAATAGAGTTTTATTTTGTATGAGAATATATTCAACACGATGAAAACTCCTCACTTTATCTTGTGGTACAACATGTTAACATTCATGTTACATTCAAGTGCCCAAACACATGTTGTATGAACGGCAGCAGAATCCGAATTTGTCTGTTCGCAATCTTGCCAGGAAACTAAAACTACCGAAAAGTTACGTGTTTTGTGTTTGCAAATCGACCAGTGTTGACTGTGGATCGGAAGGTTGGAAGTGGAATAAATCGAACAGTGTGCTCCCGACAAATGGACAAGAAGGTGGTAGCCATTTTTGAGAAAAATCCCAATCTTTCTGTGCGAAATGTGGCTCGCAAAGTTGGGAAGACCAAATCATACGTACAAAAAGTGAAACAAAGGCAAGGATTGAAGGCGTACAAAGTGAAAAAGGTGCCCAACCGTGATGAAAAGCAAAATTTCACTTGCAAAAAGTCGTGTTAGAAGCTTTACACCAATTTTCTGCAAACATTTTCTTATATCATAATGGACGACGAATCACACGTACTCGAAGATTTTGAACAGCTTCCGGGTCTGGTTGCTTATACCACAATGCAAAGGAACGCCGTTGCCGAGCATTACCGGACAAAGAAGGTGTCCAAATTCCCGAAGAAGTATTTAATTTGGCAGGCCATATGTAGTTGTGGTCGAAAATCTAAAAGTTTCGTCTCTACCGGCACTATCAATAAGGATGTGTACGAGAAAGATTGTCTGCAAAAGCGTTTATCAGAAACCACGACTCTCCAGCTCTGTTTTGGCCTGATTTAGTCTCTTGTCACTATGCGAAAATCGTCCTGGAATGGTGCAAGGTACAAGAGGTCAAATACGTGCCGAAACTGCCAATCCACCAAACTGTCCAGAACTTCGCCCAATTGAGAAGCACTGGGCTCTAGTTATGCGGAAACTCTTCGAAACTAAGAAGAAAGCAAATGGTACCGATAATTTCAAGAGAAGATGGAGAGTCGTCACGGCGGGCCTGTTGAATTCTGTATTAAATTGTTTTGCTGCTACTATTTGTAGTGGTACCCGAGCGGGACCGAATAACTTGATAACTGGTTTTGGTATTTAGGAGCTCAGATTAAGAGGTAAAACACCTGAGGATAATACTATAGAATTGTTCCCACAATGTTATGCAAATACCAAATTGAGGTAAGACAATACCAAAATAGTACCTCCAAGGTATTCCCAGGTATTCAAAATAACTAGTTTTGTTATTCGAGAGATATTTTGCTTGCAATTCTTAGGTATTTTGCTTAGGTATTTTACCTCTTAATCTGAGCTCTTTAGTACCAAGTCCTGTTATCAAGATCAAAATTAGGTATTCATGTTGTTGTCTCCAGCTCGGGTAGCGCCGAAGAGCTCAGAACTCTTTAGGAATAGAGCGATTAAAAGGAATATTAATAGTATGCACGGAGGCAGATCTGAATAAAGGTTTTTAGAAGTTGTTTGTACGTCGTTTTATTTCCTAAATCACGGTTTGCTAAAAAGTTGATATCTTCGGTCGTTTACCTCGCTACTGTCTACTTTGAAGAATGGCTAATATATCACTATTTTGGGGTCCAAAATTTTACGTGCACAGGTAAAACGATGATTGAAGGATTTGGTGAAATTAGAGTCTTCCGAAGCATCTCAAGCCTTATGCCAACTTTATGCTACTCTTGATTTCCAAGCTAACCTGTTTTTTAACAACTCGAGAAGCGTTGGTCCTATACCTAATGGTTTCATCATCGCCATGTTTTGTGATATAGAAGGTGTAATATCATAGTTTAAGTGAAATAAATGCAGACATCTTCCAAAATTAGCAGATCTACAGGCAATCGGTGGATAACTCATAGCAAGATGCTATGAAGCGGACCGGAAAACACGATGAGTTACCTCCCCCAGAAGCCCTCAAAGTTCACGTTCTCATCCAAACTGACAAACTAGATCAGCATCCATAAATTCAACAATAAGGTGAATCCCTACTCCCAACCCGCATACAGCTGGCCAGTAAAAACCAACTGACACTGGCTCCCGGGGGTATCGCACCTTACACAGCCCACAGTCTCGGCGTGACTCTGCAAACCTCCGAATCAAACGTGTCTCGCCTAATGGTGAAAAGACACACCTCCGAATCGCAGAATCGAGGTGCTCTACCACGTGTCGTGTTCCGTCCAACTACTCCCTTGCGAAAAAATCAGCCCTCCAGCCAAAATCGGCCCCATGATAAATGATCGCCTGGATTGAGCCGGACCTGTAGCACCACCGACCGTGTTGTTCCTAAATGGGAGTAAATACAACCGTTTTGTGTCGCTATCGGAACAATTCGATCATCTAAAACGAAAGCTAGGGCAGAGAAATTCGATTCGATTGTGTGCTGGTAGGAATTGGATTATATCGATAAGTGCCTCAATCGCTCCTTGCCCCTGCACCCTCCGTATCAGGGTGGAGAAAATAGATTCAGAAATTATCATTACACCCAGCCAGGTGGGTGTGGAAGAATGGTCTCCGTCGTCGTTGGTTGGCTGGCTCGAGCCTATCGCGCATAAATCATCGCTGAAATCGATCGAGACTACGGCAGTTGGTTGGCTAGGCTAGGATGGCATGCCGACGACGGGAAGAAGGCATCCACCCTCGCCCCCAGAGCATAGAGGGAAGGAGATTGTTCTTTTGTTTTCGATTTTCTCTTCCAATCGAACTCGTTGGCCTACTTTGATTCAATTTTGTTGCTAACGTCATCATCGTCATCGGCTGACGGCACAGCGTCGGAGATTGACGTGTCTCGCGTTGCAAATGATGGAAGCTACCACTTTTTTCGAGGCGGGACCACCCAGGCGGTAGCGAATCTGAAAACCGACAAACAAGGTGCCATTTTTGGACCCTAACAAGCACACGCAAATTTTGCCTGGCTCTGAGGCATCTGCTGAGGTGCGGTTACATATGTTGGGATGTATTTAATTACCGCAGCGATGGCGTTTGGCCGGAGGATGAAAGCTTCCATGTGAGCCAAGTATTACTGGAAGGGAATTTAGGGAGTTTCGGTAAGGCTTTGATTTCAGATTTCGGCGAAACACCTGAAGGAACGTCCGCAGCATGCAGCACCTTCCCGGCCATTTCGGTAAACTTCACAGTTCAAAGTTGGTGTGAAAAAAGTCACCTCCGAACTGCTTCGAAACGGACGGGGTCCTTAAAGAGAGATAATTGAAATCCGACTACTAATTATCTTATTTTGCCACAGCTGGCGGCGGTGCGGGATTGAAATTATCCGAACTGAGTCACGCAGGGGTCGTAAAGAGGGCACACTTGGAGGTGGTAGTGAATTCTGATTTAATTCCTTGACACGCTTCAGCGTCTTGTGTGGTCTACGGATAATACACTTATAATAAAAGTGTACTTTTTGTTGATGCATGGATTTGAATTTTGTTCCACGATGAATTTAAGGAAAGGGACATCACCGTAATCACCGCTAGAGAGAGCTTGTTTGTTTGTTTATTTATTTTCCAGTAGCGTAAAAAAAGTCCTTTTTTTTGTATATATTGATACTTTAAACAATTAACAATATATCATATATTTTTTTATCCATTATAAAAATTACAATATAGTTAATATTTCAATATAGTCTGTTACGCGTAATTCGTTTACAGTCTGGTAATTGTAATTAAATGGAAATTACTAATCTTTCTTCTCATTTTCCAGTTATCGTAAAATTGCTAACAAAAACATCTCACAGCATAGGCGTAGCCAAGATTACAAATAGGGTAGGGCAAGATATTTTTTTAGAGAGAGAGAGAGAGAGAGAGAGAGAGAGTGAGAGTGAGAGAGAGAGAGAGAGAGAGAGAGAGAGAGAGAGAGAGAGAGAATTACACCGTCTTCAACCAGCGTTTGCACAAACTGAACACATAACATCATACAACAGACAACACAACGTTCGGTGGACCAGTAGAGTAGGAAAATTTTCAAGTTCCACCTGCTAGAGCAGGAACCGAGCCCTCACTTTGTGACAATCCGTTGAGACGGGTGGATTATCTTATCTACGCTAAGAACTTTACAATACCCGTCAAATTTTGGCAACAAGATTAACAATTCTAAGCTTGTTCTGAAATTTAAAAAAACAAAAAGGATTGTATAAACCTTAGGTTTTCCACATGTTTAAAAATCAAACCGCATCAAATAGCAACCATGGTAAAATCTACAATGGTATCTACTGTCATGTCGTCGAAATCTTCACTTTACAGTCGTGTTGGATTTGTGTATAGAATAACCACCGAGTTTGTTTCTCAGTTTGTACTGAAAATGTACTTTTCCTCCACGACCCTCTCACCCACACTGAAAATTAAATTTTGATTTTATTACGAAATCGAAGGTAGGACTAACAAATCTATTCATTGTATTCGTTGTAAGTAGATTTGTAGTAGAAGCTACCTTCGTACCCTATGCCACACGCGTAACTCTCTAAAAGACGAAGCATTTATTGGCACAGAAAGAACATTCGTGCATTGTACGAAAACAATGTAAACTACTACGAATATTTTGTTATCAATAAAAAAAACTCTGGTGGTTGCATGATTGACTGACAGATCTTCTGTCTCAGATCTCGACTCAGTATGTAATTGAAAAAAAAAATTAAATCAGTGATTCCAGAACAGCCGAGGAGCAAAACCAACACGTAGCAACATCCGTACGATTGAAGATAACAGCAATTGGTTGATCTCCCCAAAATTTATTCCGTGCACCGTACTGTAATGATAGCATTTCACCTGATGACAAGCATTAAAAATGTTTCATACAATTTACGAGACATTTGTTCGTACAAAATCCATGTTTACGAAACGAGTGAAAGTGAAATCTACGAAAATAAATTTTCAGTGTATATATTGACAAAGCAACACCGCAAAAACACCGTTTTTCTCCCATAGAAACAGACAAAAAATCTTTGAGGTAGCTCATCGAATCTTCCGGTCCACCTCTAAGCATCTTACTATAAGGTACTAGGTGGGTCTTCACAGATTGCCGGTCAAGAAGCAAAAATTGTATGACGTCTTTATTGAGTTATCTCAAATAATATTAACCCATCCAATGTATCACAAAACAGCGATTGATTGAGCTGATTGAAGAAAATGATATCATTGAGCTTCGGATCAAGTCTCCTCCGGTTGATGCTAAACCAACGAGCCTGGACATAAATAGAAGCATAATGTTGCCAGTAGGCACAAAATGCATCTACACACTCTTACTTTTACCAAATCCCTAAATCGCAATTTTAAATGGATTCGTATAGATTGTTCTTAAGTAGCTTCTATATGATTGGTACGGTTGTAAAAATTGAAAGTATATGAAAAAAAGTTTGTTTTGAGCATCGGCTGTGAAAGGTTGTGTCGAGGCTTTTTTAGGCACTATTTTGTTATATGGCGCGTTTTGTATTGTTTCGATAACCTATAATTCGGCGATGTGAGTAATGGAGTGAGCACAGAAAAATAAGCAACAAAAATGCTTCCTGGTGAGATGTCGGGGTTCGCCGGGCTGGTGGTCCGGCGGTGGGGAGCACAATTAATTGTGATCCATAATATTGGTTCGCCATGCTCACCGTACCAATCGCGTTGGTGTTTCCCTTTTTATGAAATTTTCTTCCCTTATTTGACCTGCATTCAGGCGAGGCAGGCGCTTGTTATTGCATTAGTTTGAGATCGCCAGTTTTTTTTTTACATTGAGAATGCATGCTAGTCCCAAGCATCATCTGGTGGTTCTCTATCTAATATGATCCCTCTATGATCCCACGCGTAGAATATCATATGTAGGAAAAATTTTAGTCTTTACTATTTAAAACAAATTCTCATGGATGTCCACTTTTGCACTTTTTTGCTACATCTTGCCACAAAATCGAAGCAACTTCGTTTTTTCATTGAGACGAAGGAGCAATCTATCATACATCTATATAAATAAAAATGAGTTGGGGTTTCCTTTGTCACGATTTAAGAGGCGAGCGGAAGGACCGATCGGCGTGAAAATTTGTATGCAGGGATTTTTGGGGCTGGAGAATAATCTTATCATGGTTTGAGACCCCTCCCTTTACTGGAAAGGGAGGCTCCCATGCAAATGAAATACAAATTTCTACACAACTCGAGAACTAATCAAGCAAAAGAAACCAAATTTAGCATGTGTGAGTTTTTTAAGGCAAAAAAGGTTTTTATGGTAGCTTGAGAACCCTCCCCGTCATAAAAGGGGGGGCTCCCATACAAATAAAACACAATATTCTGCATAACTCGGGAACTAATCAAGCAAACGGAACAAAATTTAGCATGAGGAGGTTTTTTAAGACAAAAAATGTTTCTATGTTGGTTTGAGACCCCTTCCCATCCTAAAGGGGGGGGAGGGGGGTCTCCGATACAAATTAAATACACTATTCTGCATGACTCGAGAACTAATCAAGCAAATGGAACCAAATTTAGTATGTGGTGGTTTTTGAAGACAAAAAATTGTTCTATGTTGATTTGAGACCCCTCCCCTTTCTGAAAGGGGGGAAACCTATTCAAATGAAACGCAAATCCTTGCATAACTCGAGAACTAATAAGAGAAATGGAACCAAATTTCGCATGTGGAAGTTTTTGAAGGAGGGAAATGTTTCTATGGTGATTTGAGACTCTTCCGTCATATGAGGAGGAAGGGGGGAGGGGGTGCTCTCAAACAAATGGAACCCAAATTTCTGCATAACTCGAGAAATAATCAAGCAAATGGAACCAAATTTGGAATGGACGAGTTTTTAAGGCATGAAATGTTTTTATGGTGGTTCAAAGCCCCTACTCCCTCTAAAAGGGGGCTCTCATACAAATGAAACAAATTTCAACCAAACATGAGAACTATACCTACTGCTTTGCAAATTTGTATTCAGTGGTTTTGGGTCCGGGAAAGCATCTTATGATAGTTCGAGAGCCCTCCCGCTTCTAGAAAGGGTGGGATCCCATGCAAATGAAAAACAAATTCCTGCATAACTCGAGAACTAATCAAGCAAATGGAACCAAAATTGGTATGGGTGAGTTTTTGAAAGCATGAAATGTTTTTGTGGTAATTTAAGACCTCTCCTCACTCTGAAAAGGGGGGCTACCATACATACGAAACACAAATTTAAACCAAACATGAGAACTATCCCCACCGCTATGCAAATTTGTATGCAGGGGTTTTTGGGCCCGGGAAAGGATCTTATTATAGTTCGACACTCCTCCCGCCTTTAGAAAGGGGGGCTCCCATGCAAATGAAAAACTATTTTCTGCATAACTCAAGAACTAATCAAACAAATGGAACCAAATATGGCATGTGGAGGTTTTGTAGGCAAGAAATGTTTCTACGGTGGTTTGAGACCTCAAGCAAAGAAACCACATTTAGCATGTGTGAGGTTTTAAATGCAAGAAAGGTTTTTATGATGGTTTTAGATTCCTCTTCGCCCTGAAAGGGGGGGCTCCTATACAAATGAAATACAATATTCTGTATAACTCGAAAACTAATCAAGCAAATTGAACCAAATCTTACATATGGAGGTTTTTGAAGGAGAGAAATGTTTCTATGATGATTTGAAACCCCTCCGCCTTCTAAAAGTGGAGGGAGGGATCTCCCATATAAATGAAATTTTTTCATAACTCGAGAACTAATCCAGCAAATGGAACCAAATTTGACATATGGAGGTTTTTGAAGGAGAGAAATGTTTTTATGGTCATTGAGACTCTTCCGCCTTCTGAAGAAGGGGGGGGGGGGGCTCTCAAACCTAATGAAACACAAATTTCTGCATAACTCGAGAACTAATAAAGCAAATGAAGCCACATATGGCATGTGGGGGTTATTGAAAACAGGATTTTTATTTATATTAGTGGATTTCTGTCTGACTGTCTGTCTGAGCGATCGGAGTGAAAATATGTATGCAGGTATTTTTGGGGCTGGGGAAGGTTCTTATGATTGTTCGAGACCGCTTCCCCCATCCGGCTCGCATACAAATGAAACACAAATTTCTGCATAGCTTGAGAACTAATCAAGCAAATGGAATCAAAAATGGTATGCGGGGTTTTTTGAATTCAAGAAATGTTTCTATGGTGAATTCAAACACAAATTTCAACCAATCCTGAGAATTATCCAGGTAACTAAGCCACAAACTGTGTATTGTCTGGGTAAGAAGAATGTTCTGATAGAAGTTTGAACTCCTTATTACTCAAAAAAAAAACTCTTTAAAAAAAAAGCGACAGTTCTTTGTAATGTTCATTTATTTAGTTGCAGGCGTAGCAACGCTCGCACCGGGATCAGCTAGTTAACACTAAATAATAAAAAAAATTAAGCAAACACTAACTTTATAAAAATTTATTCAAAAGTTAGGGGGGGCAACGGCCCCCTCTGCCCCCTCTGGCTACGCCTATGTCTCACAGAATCGGAAGACTGCTTAAGAATTTCCACTTATGATGATAATAAATTCCTTAGTTTGACTTACCACAAATGACCAATTAGCTTTTCTACCAGGTTTGACAGGTTTGATAACAAATTTTGATCAAGTAGGTGTTAAACACTTTCATCTACGAATCAAAACTCTTCTTAAACATGTCCTCGGGATCTAATGAGTTTTGATTTAGAAATTAGTAGAAATTAGTATATTTTTAGTTTATTCCAGGTTCTGAAGTATATTTAAGCTAGTTTACGGTTGGAAAACATTCTGAACCGATTAAATAAAAACCGAAAATAACAGCGAAAAATGCACAATCTAGAGTCTAGGCAAACAAAAGTAGGAGATCATATTAATCCAGAGAAGCAAACCAGTTGGACCCTACTCTCTCCTATCTGAATGATTTTTTTTTTCAAGATGTTGGTTTCTAGCGAAGTAACATTTTCCTTAATAAAAATACTAAATTCTCGTGGACTGATTTTCGATAAGGGCGTATTTAAGATGTGGACTCATTTTTTTTTAAATTTTTTCGCAAACTGCTCATCTGATCAAAATGTCTTCTTGAACAAAGTTGTAGGTAACAAAATGTTCTTCAAGAAAAAAAATACACTGAAACTAAAAAAAAGTAAATTTTCTCAGAGGACCCCCCCCCCCTTCGATCCTTATAATTTTTTGTTTAAAAAGCTGAAAATATGTACCTAAAGTTGGTGAAGAGTGTAAGATAGTCAATTTTTTTTATTTTTAAATTTTTATGTTTAAATATATGTAATTTTTTTGAAGATGTTGCAAATGATATTTTTGTAATTAAAATATACCAAAAATACCAAATACAAAAAATATACCAAGTTTTTTCATCAAAAAGCATTTAACAAATTATTTTCGTAAGCCTCAAGTTATAGTAATTTTTAATAACAGAATTTTTTTTTGATTGTTTTTTTACCCTTTCTGATTGTTAGTCGTGATGTCCACAACAAAATGTATTTTTCATAATAGATTATTGATAAACAAGCAATTTTTTCTCAGACAATTGCAAAATGTCATTTTTGTACTATGATCCTCTTTGCGGTTATTTGCCAAAGTTGTCTAGCATTCGTTATAGGATGTTCGTGTTGTTTAGCTTAACTTGCTCTAGTTGCCATTCTCTTAAGAGTACCTCCGATCGCATCACAAGGACTCTTGCCGTGTGAAGTTGCAAAAAATGCCATTCAATTTCAATATTATGCCCATCTTAAAATCCACAGAGGCTAGCATTTTTTTATATATTGCGACGCTGCTCCGTCTGACATAAAAATAATCTTTTTAATTGCAATTTTTGATTTTAAATATTCCAATAATTTTGAGATAAACAACTGAACTGCTACTGTGTCATGCTTTAAAGGATTTTTTTTTCTTTGATTGGTTCATAATTACTTTGTATTCCTCGCCTTGGCGTTGAGATTTGTTTGGTCCTCATCTTCCAAAAACGTCAATTTAATGACACTTAACTCCATCCATAATTTCCTTGGTTTATGGCTGGGGGTAGGAAGCACTTCTCATTTTCTTCGTTGAAATTGGCGATACATGAATTCCCATGATGCCATTGTTGAATGTTTCGATGTTATATGAAAAACTGATTTTATTAACAATAGACTCCGCTGAAGTCTATGAATATGAAGACTGTATCCACATTAATCCGGACACCTTCAATCTTATCACCTTCAATCACTATTGAACTATTACACGTAGGAATGAAAAATTTCACAGTAGTATAGCTGAGAGTCTATGATGAAAAAGACTATGATTGATGTTTACATTTCATGTTTAGTATTCAAGATGGCGACGAAAGAAAAACAAGTGCGTGAGCGAATTTTGTACGGTCGTACGGCAAATCCTGACTTGTCAATACGGGACCTTGCAAAAACATTGGATTTGCCTAAATCCACTGTTCACTATGTGCTCAATTTTTGAAACGTTTGACTGTGGAGAGAAAACCGAGAAGTTACAAAACCATTGGACGCACTGATCCTGTCATGGATCAAAAGGTGACAAGCATATTAACGAAAAACCCAAATCTCTTCATTCGAACGGTGGCTCGTAAAATAGGGATGTCACCTGGTTTTGTCCAAAAATCAAAACAACGTTCGGGACATCAGTCGTATAGAGTAAAAACAGTTCCATATCGCAACGACAAACACTACTTGGCAGCAAAATCACGGACTCGACGTTTGTACTGCGAATATTTGACGAGGTTTTCATGCGTTGTTATGGACGATGAAACTTATGTCCTGGAGGATTTCAAGCGGCTTCCAGCGCTGGCTTTTTACTCTGCTATGGCCAAAAACGCTACAACTGAGCATTACAGAACGAAGAAGGCATCGAAATTTCCCAAAAAATAGCTCATGTGGCAAGCAATTTACACGTGTGGCAAAAAGAGTCAATCTTTCGTCACTACAGGCACAATCAACAAGGAGATCTGTCAGGAAAAGTGTCTGCAGAAGCGATTTCTACCCATCATCAAACGTCACAAAGAAAAACCTTTGTTCCATGCTAAAACTGTGATAGAGTGGTACCAAGCAAGTGAACATTGTACCAAAAACCTCAAACTGGCCAAATTGCCCAGAGCTACGACCAATCGAGAGATATTGGGCTATGATGAAGCGGAAGCTTTCTGGAAAGAAGCAAGAAATCAAAGAAATCAAACACTTCCTGCAAATTTGGACAAAGATGGCTTCTACGATTTCTGAAGAGTCTGTACAAACCCCAATGGATGGAGTTAAGCGCAAAGTTTGAACAATTTATGCAAATACCGAATAACTATGTTTTGTCTTCGCGAATTGTTAAAACACATCCCAGAAATCCGAAATAATCAACTACGACGGAAATATAATGCGAAATTTATGTTTTATTCATGTTTTGAGGTGTCCGGATTATTGCGGATACAGACCTTAGAAACGTAACGGATGGAATGGTATTGGCTATGGATTCACTTTCCATATCTACAGGTCTCGTTGATTGCACATCGCTGGTAGAAGGCACTTCCTCATCATTTAAAGGTGGTGGTTTTTGTTGGGGACGATAAACTAGGGGACGACACTTTTTTCAGAATCGGATCGAATTATCCAATGGTATCTCACAACCTAAAGATCTAAATTTTTCAAAACCACCATCTGTCATGATAATAGTCTCTAAACCACACTTCTTCCATGTTTGAAAATAAACTCGCTTATTTAACTTGAAAAGGTTTGAAAGATAAACTAAATTTAAAAGGTGAAGAACTTCCAAATATATAGAACTTCGTTGACTTTGTACCTAGGGAACGTCCATTAATTACGTCACGCAAAAATTGACTTTTTATAACCCTCCCCCCCCCCCCTTGTCACGTTTTTTGTATGAACCTTCAAATTTTTTTGTATTGATCGTCACGTTTTCTCAAAACTCCCCTCCCCCCCTACCGCGTGACATAATTAATGGACCTTCCCCTATCTTTATTTCAAATATATTACAGACTCCATTGTATTGAAATGTACCTATTACATATTTGTTCCTGACACGTGTGTAGTAAAAATTTACCTGACCGCTGTTTTCTCAACGAGAGGCTTAAAAAATCTAGATATATTAACCGTTTTTGCAACAAAAAAAAAGAACTTTTAAGATTGATCATTTACTTCAGATGGCATCAGTTTGTATCGCTTCCGTTGCGTCTGAACAGAAACTGGTAAGGCTGACAGCCTCCATGTCTGAAAAAGATTTATGTCCTATTTAATAATCTATCATGTAACATTCTTTTTTTTTGTGGACATCGCGACTAACATTTGAAAATGGCTGAAAATATTGTTACAACAAAATTTCCTTTTAATAAAATTCGCAATAACTTTAAAACGGCTGAGCTTACGACAAAAAAAAGAAGGGTATTTTTTTTTATTAAAAATAAATACATACTCTATATTTGGTAAAGTTATACTAGAAAATACACGATTTCACAAAATTTTAAAAATCCATAAAAATTTATTAACAAAACTTAAAAAATTGAAGAAGTGACCGTCCTAAACTCTTCACCAGATTTTAGGATATAATTTAAAGTTCTTTAAAAAAAATTTAGAAAATTCGAAGGGGGGGGCCTCCGAAAAAAAACAATGTTTACTGTTTTTTTTTGCATGAATTTTTTTTTAGTTTCAGTGTAATTTTTTGTCTTGAAGAACACCCAAAGACACACAACTTCTTTTCAGATGACATTTTAATCAGAACAATCGTTTTCATTTTAATGTTTTTTTGAAAAAATTAAATTCATATATTCCATAAGCGCTCATAGAAATTAGTCCAGGAAATTTTAGGATTTTTTTTAGGAAAAATGTTGTGTTGGGTATAAACTGACAAATGTTCAAAATTTTATTAAAACCGACCGAGATAAAATCAATATTTTTTTGCGTTTCTGGCTGGAAATGCACAGGAGCGAATCCAAAGGGGATGAAAACTAACTCATCAATACTCGAATAAACGTTTTTTAGTAGTCCGAAAGGGCCCAATTGTCCTGATTGACGCAAACGATGTTGAATTCCGAAGTCTAATAGTTAAGAGTCACTTTCTTTATATAGTGCACTTAGTTTCTTTCAGAGCACAATTTCATTAAGTGTGACGGACCAATGCGATTTTGACTTTAAGGTAAAAAAGAGAATTGGGGCGAAATCAGCCCTATATCTCAGCGCATAGTTGCGTGCGGGGGTTAATTTTGGCACCAGTGAGTTTTTGAGAGTTTTTTTTTTCGTAAAGAATCAGTCATTTTTGATTCCTTCAAATTTTTGCAGGTTTGGATCCATTTTTACTCGCTGTGGAGTGTTGACGGGGAGAGGGTTTTGATCAACTTGCGCAGGAGCAAACACGAACGATGCGTAAAGAAGCTGTTCACTGGATATCCGATCATATATGTCTGCCAACTGGCTGCCGTGTGCGTAGCGGGATTTAATCCGTAAACAAAACGCACATATGAATTCAGCGCGACTCGTATCCATGGCGCTGACACTTGGTATAACATGGAGTAGTTCGCAAATCATGAAGTGGGATAGGATCAGCGCCTTGAATAATTGCCGGTGGATGTCCGGAAGTGCAGCAAAAGACTTGCGTAGATTTTTAAGCACTGGTAATTGACCAGTCCATTCCACGGCAGGTCCACTTGAAATAAGCAACCACGATTTGCCACACTTTCTGTCTACTCTATAATCTGCCCATCCATAGTGATAGGTGGTAGCAGACTCGTTTGAACAGTTTTCCTCGGTTTCTACAATACCTTGCTTTTCGAATGGTTGACAAAAAATTGGTTTTGCTGAGACCACTCCGTGATTCTTCCGAGGTCTAGGCCACGAATATACTACTGTCATCCGAACGTCATCCGCATACAGTAGTATCGAGCAGAACTTGAGAACGGTCCCCAAATCGATGATATGACAGAAGAAAAACAGGGGCCCGAGCACCGTGCCTTGAGGGACACCGGAGGTCGCATTCAAATTGTTGGTCCTCATAGAACACAGTTTGTATTAGTTCCTTCAAATACGACTCAATGAGGTCAGCGGCAGATACGGCAAAGTTGAACTGAGTTTCTAACTTCGAGCATAGGTTTGGATGAGGAATAGTGTTGAAAGCTTTAGAAAAACCGGGCAGTAGTAATATCATAGCACCTGTCGATCGTTTTTGCTAAATCGTCGTATACTCAAACCGCTGCTGTTTGGATGCTTTGCCATTTGTGAAAACCTGCTAGATAGTTAATAGAATGTATTCCGTGATTCATCAGTTTAATTGGTCCATATTTAAACCAAAATTTAAGTTGAATTGATTCCTATATTGGCATCTGCTGATCAAGAAGTTTCTCGAAGGCCTTCGTGAGTGCTTACAGGATACTAATTGGTCTGAGGTTCGAAGCGTTTGTCAAACCTGTCCACGTTAAATTTCGGACACCAAAATAATATGAGAAAACAAATTTACACACAATTCAACAAAACCGATTGTTTGTTTTACAACAAAAGATATATCTACAAATATAACAACAAAACTTCCCCCCGTTAGCCTTTACCTCGTCGCCGGTATCGGACAGCGGGTTGTTGACCCCCTCTACAGGTCATCAGCCCCCTGCTAGCAGCGGAGTGGTTAGCAAAACTGCTAGTGGCAAATCCGATGGTACCGATACAGACTCGTCTGTCGGCTCAAATACCAACAGAAGGCAACACCGTACACGAGCATCAAGCAAGAAGCCTCGCGTGGAAGAGGACTATGACGAGCGAGATGGTGGTATGCAATCGTCATAATGGATGAGTTCGCTAGTTACAACCTTGCATCCATCAACATCAACAACATCACGAACGCAACGAAAATTGACGCCTTTCGAAAGTTTCTACGGACGCTAGATCTCGATATGGTGTTCCTGCAGGTTGAGAACGAGCAGCTCTCGGAGTTTCCTCGCTCAACGTCGTCTGTAATGTAAATCAATCAAGAGGGGGAACGGCAATCGCACTTAAAGATCACATACAGTTCTCGTACCTGGAGCGGAGTCTGGATGGCCGACTTATCGCTGTGAGAGTGCAAAACACAGAGCGGTTCTTCAACGGCACGATCACTTCCTACCTTTGCCACAACACGCAACACGTCATCCTCGCCGGTGATTTCAACTTTGTGCTACGTCCGAGCGACTCCACGAGTGCCAACACAAGTCCAGCGCTACTACGTCTCCCACAATGCGGCATTCAGACTCGACCGCATATATGTAAGCGCTGGGCTTTGCGAGTATTTGCGGAGTGCTGCCACGCATGTATGCTCCTTTACAGACCACAAGGCCCTAACAGTGCGAATTTGCCTTCCCCATCTTGGCCGCGAGCAAGCACGCGGTTTCTGGTCCCTCCGTCCTCACCTCTTAACTGCCGATAATATTGAAGAATCTAAGCTTCGATGGCAGTATTGGATGGGAGAATTGGATGCGCAAAACCAAAAATTAAATCTGTTTTCCGTTGGAAGTCGAGTGAAGCCTTCAGAATCTTTAAATGTTAATCATCAACGTCTCTACGAACTGCTGTGCCTCGCGTATGATGACTACTTCCACAATCCCGCCATGCTGGTGACCATCAATCGCGTGAAAGCACAAATGCTCACGTTGCAACGGAAGTTTGCGCAAAACTTTGTCCGCATCAATGAAACGTTTGTAGCAGGGGAGAGCCTATCAACTTTCCAGCTGGGAGACCGGCGGTGGAAAAAAAAACCGATAGTCTACAAAATGAGCGAGGTGAACAAATCCAAGGTTCGGTTGCGATCGAGTAGCATATCTAGGATTTTTTTTCAATAGGGCGAATCTAACAATGAGAGGCTCTCTCCTCTCTCGCTCTCTTTCATTGATTACAGCGCCATTATAAATCTTTTGAGGGATTCTTCAGTACAGATAGAAACACAACAGTGCTGGCTACCATACTCTACAAATAGTTGAATGAAAAACGTAACGCTGAATGGAATATGAATGAAAGAGAAAGTAATCAAAGAGAGTCTCTCAATTACAGATTCGCCCTAATGAAAAAAACCCTAGATATGTTCCGGTACTACAGGGACCTGTACGCAGCAGAGGAAACCAGACAGATTGGGGAAGAGCACTTTGATTGTGAGAGAGCCATTGCCAAAAACGACGAAGCCAACGCCAAGAGTTCTACCTACGAACGTTCGACGTCATTTACAGGGAGCTATATTTCGTTACCAATGAAGCCATGACGAATGAGCTCCCTTTCGGAATTCTCCGATGGCACAATCGTGCTCGTCAAAAAGAGAGGAGGAGGTGGAACAGCAAGTACACGGCCATCAATTTTACTCAGTTTTGAATCGTGTTTGACTAATTTTCGCCAAAAGTGGAGTCACTCATATATGAGTAAATGTAGCTGTGATTGACAAGTCGACATATCTAAGACATCGACTCAAATCAGATGGATGTTGTGGATATGTCGACTTGTCAATCCCAGTTACATTAACTCATATATGAGTGACTCTAATTTCGACGAAAGTGAGTCAAAAACGACTCAAAATTGAATTCAAATTTCTTGGCGTGTACATACCGACCGATCAGCCTGCTCAACGTAGACTACAAAATCCTCTCCCGTGTGATGAAGGCCTGTCTAGAACCAGTGCTATGAAACAACCTCGTTCTAAGCGCCGCGCAAAAATGTTGCAACACCGATAAATCTATTCTAGGGTTTTTTTTTTCATTAGGGTGTATCTGTAATTGAGAGACTCTCTTTGATTACGTTCTCTTTCATTCATATTCCATAGACTTCTCTGCTGCCATTAGTATTAGTAAGCAGTTTCACTAATACAATCGTTTTACTGGTTGAAAATAAAAAACAAACCGTTGTCAACCTGAACATTTTGACAGTGGATCTCGTGGTTGAAAACAATAAACAAATCGATCCTATACGTGTAAAGCAGCACGCTAGTGTTTGTGAGATCGCTCGGCGAGAACCTAATTCAGCTTTACGTTTTTCTCTCTCCTTTTTGTAGAGTATGCTAGTCAGTACTGTTGTGTTTCTATCTGTTATAAACACAGGCTTGACAATATGACAGCTTTAGTATTCGATAAGTGTACCCGAAATTTTGTGGTGCTCTGGTTCTGTCAAAACTAGATTATCTGGAAGTAACATGTGAAAAGGTCGTATTTCAAAAATGAATTCAGACATTTTTTTTTATTACCTAATTTATTTTTTTATTATTTTTTTTGAAGTAATATATATATGTATTTATATATATGTGTGTATATATATATATATATATATATATATAAATATATGTATATATATATATATATATAAATAAATACAAAAAGGTCGTATTTCAAAAAATTATTTATACTTTTTTTATTCATATTAAAAATAAGCTCATCGCGTCAACTTATTCATTGCGGAACAAGATGAGTTTAGTAAGCTTTTTTCGAATGGATTGCTTCGAACTGTTAAAGATTTTCGCATATTGCTCCATGCGAAACTTTAAAAAAGAATCAACACACAACTTCAGCAACAAATTTCGATGATTATTCAAAGCACTCTGATCCAATATGTGTTCTGACAGTCCTGAAAAAGCTTCCGGTGCATCATTCGATATTCGAAAAAGTGTTTGATTCATTAAGGAATCGTAGTATTTCCCCACATTGAAGTTATCTTTTCCGTTGGTGACAAGCTTCAGCTCAAATTCTGCTATTTTGCACGCCAGTAAAATATCTGCGTGCACCTCTAAGTTGCCAGATCCATTGCAAAGTTCGTTCAGGCAATCTTCGCATTTGATATTCTGCAGCAATCTTCTCTGAACATATGCCGCAGAATATGATAAAGCATGCTGTCGGAGGCTATCATCGCTATCATCAACTGTTCTTATCGTACGATTAATTTTCATGTTTAATGATCCTACCGATGTTATCAAAGGTTCAATTCTTGCTTTAGTGAAAGAATCGAGGAGAAATTTGGTTTTTTCATCTGCATGTAGCATTGTTACCTCATCAAAATTTATGCAGTTTGCACGTGCTGATGTAGAAACTTGATTGTTCACGATAAGATGTTTGTAGGCAGCTTTAAATTGAATTGCAGTTGGGTTATTGTTGTTTCCTCCTTTGGAACGTATTGCTGAGAAGAAAGTTTCTAGATGGTCTTGGCTAAATCTATAACAGAATATCTCCTGCAATTAACCTAGCAGCTCCACATGATGTTCGTACATATCAGAAAAACTTTTGATTGCAACCAGAAACCCGACAAAACCGGTTTTGTTGATCGTGTTAATTAAATTTGTCCAAATTATTTTACCTTGTCTTTCTTGTTGTATTTCCAGCTCCTTAATGTATTGTTGCGCTTTTTTGAAAAGGATTTGATAGCATGAGATGTTTTGTTGGCCCATTGGTCGTTTGAAGCCTTTGGCGTGCCGGTGTTTGCAGTTGAATACATCAAACAAGTCATTGATTAAAGTGACAAATTCAACAGTCTCGTCGCAGTTTTTGAAATCACTCCGTGATGATTTCAGCTGTGTCAATGCCTCAGCAACAGTTCGGCTCAGCGTTTGTGCAGCTAAGTCAACGCGCATTTTTTCGTTTTGAAATTTCACGTGCTTATTTGACAGCTTCGTGAGTTTCAAGCCCCTTAAGTTTTGTAGATCATTCAGTATTGTAAAAAAAATCCATAGTACGCATCCTGTCTTGGTCCTTATCTCTGTTTTCGAAGCTAGAGTGTTGCGAACCAACTTTAGCATGTGACATACATCCAAAATTACAAATATTGGCTCGTGCGTATTTGGCTGGCAGAAGTGAGTCTTGAAGTTCCCATCACATCTCAGGGATGCTCCTAGCGCGTTAGCAGTACTTATATTGGTATTGAGACCGTCAAACGTAAATGCAATAACAGTTACTCCAATTTCATGGAGGCTTACCAAAATCATTTTGATGAGACCAGCTTTTTGTTCTGTGTCCAGAGAATCCACAAAGAAATAAGCCACTGGGATTTTAAAAGCTTTCTTCACTCCTGTTATCATGAATACCAATGCTTCCTTTGCCATTGGCATCTCATCTGATCGCTCTAGAATGAATCCGGCAAACTGAACAGCTCCTTCAAATTTTTTCGTTCGGTGGTTCCATTCCATCTGTTTCCGGATCGAAACTTCATCCATCATTAAGCAAACCAACAAGCGTTCGCCTTGTCCCTTGCACTCAGCAGCCAGCACTTGAAGAGCAGCCATTGATTCAGAAGTGATTCCTGGTTCTCCATCCACAGATTGGTACCATCGACTAATGGTACAAGTATGTGGTAGCTGCAGATCAAAGGATTGCCTGACAAATTTATAGGCTCGCGGAGAATAATAATTAAGAGTAACTGCAAAGCATTTTAACTCATCGCTATATTCGTGACCTTTTCCTTGCTTCGAAGTCAACTCTTCCAACAAGGAATTGTTTCCGCAATGAATCTTGTGAACGGAATAAACTTGTTAGTAATGAAAACTTGAATACGATAAATGAAAACTGAAAATATATAAATACCTTCAAATGATCAGACGCACTTTGAGAAATCATGATACAGTTTCTCGCTTTAACAATACCTTGTTCTAACGAGTCCACACGCTTTTGAAGGCGCTTACATTTTTGTTTCCATCTGTTCTTAGCTTTCATATCCCTTTCTCTTCCTCTTAAAAGTCGTGGTATCGCTTCCAATGCTTCTGTTGGAGTAACATTATGTTTTTTCTCAATGTTTTCACGTTTTTGCCTGTATTATTCAAAGACGATTAATTAATATACTAGATCAATATACACATCATGCTTTCATACTTCTTCGACTTCGACATTTCTGCTTCAGTAAGTTCATCATCATCGGAATACAAAACCTCCAGTTCACTGCTACAATTTTTAAAAGAGCAAGGAATCTATTATTGTTCTTATTAATTTTAGTCATGAATTTTGACTTACGTCTCATCAGACATAGATTGTTTGAAAATCGTAGGCACAGCATCCTTGTGTAAGACACGTTTGTTTGCTTCTGACTTGGTATCAGCTTCCGAAAAGTGAGCACTGCAAATTCTCAATTTTTCGGCAAATTTGAAATCAATATGCTGGCCAGTGAATATTAAGATTGCTTTAATCCATCTTCTTCTGACGTTACTATCCCTTGGAAATCTAAAGATTTATTCACAGATCAGTGTATGTAAGCAAAATGTTTTTTTTTCTTACCGATGGCTGCTAACACCTCCACAGCTTGTTGAAACAGAAAGGTTCTTTTTACACTGTTTTATTACACACCGCATTTCTGTTTGTGCTTTTCAATATTAAAGGTAGTTATGAAGAAATTCAATATTTAAGAAATAAACTAACACTATGCTTATACATACACTTAATCTACTATTTACAGGTTTGGCTATGTACACTTTTATTCTACGGTTAGATAAAATTGCTGTGATGACGATATTACTATGTGAAAATAAAACTCAAATCCGTGTCGTCAACTATTCGCTCAATTGATAAAAAAAAAATCACTAAAACCAATTGTATTTCAATCGTTTCACGACCAACGCTTTGAATGAAATGGCGATGACTGATGCTTGGATTTCGTTGATATCACCCATACAAACACAAAACGATAAGTTTTTTTTTCAATCGGCAAATATCTATGAGGTTTGTATTGGTGAGGTAAAAGAGGGTGTTTGTTGGCATGTAAACATGTAATCATTCATTGGAAAAGAAAGAGAAAAACAATTGACCCACGCTAAGCGGCGTTTACACCCATTAACGGGTTCGATTTATTGTTGTTTTTTATCCATTTTACCTGCCTCTACCGATTGAAACGACTCTTCCAGTTCGCATAATTGTCAAATATGATGCTGACACCTTAATCATTAATCAACAGCCACCCTAGCTACAAACTGCACATGGCCCTCCAATATTTGTGTATGCGGTCAATTATATTCACAATCAAATAATAAACATAATTGTTTCCAGTTCGTAATTGTTCCATTTTGGTATTGAATTTGAACCCTTTGTACACATACGGCCTATTGAAATGTTGCGTTAGAAATTAGTTTGGTGTTTTTTTGCATCCATGAAAGAAGAAACGAAAACATGATTTTCAATGGTAAAAAAAAGTTCCCTTTGTAAAGGATGACCCTGACGATGGGTAAACAAACGCTACTGGTGCGACATCTACAATTTTGGAGAGGGTACGTGAAACTCGGCTTATCTGTCAAGATGTTCAGCCTCTGGTTATAAAGAATCCCTCAAAAGTTTTATAATGGCGCTGTAATAAATGAAAGAGAGCGACATGAGAGAGAATCTCTCTTTGTTAGATTCACCCTATTGGAAAAAAAAATTCTAGTATTTTTCAAGCAACTCGGTTGGCTTGCGAGGATAGCTGATGCCTCATCATCACGTGTGATGGTGAATGGGCATCTCTCTGAGTGCTTCCGAATAGAGCGGTCAGTTTGTCAGGAAGACCCTTTGTCGGTGTTGCTCTTTGTACTCTATTTACATCCCTGCTCATACGAATGAAACGTGTGTATGGGGAAGAGCTCTGCGTAGCGTATGCTGATGATGTTACTGTGGTTGTAACATCAACACAAACGATCGAACGGATCTTCCAGCTGTTCGATTATTTCGGAAGCGTGGCTGGGGCGAAACTAAATCTGCAGAAAACAGTGGCTGTTGACGTAGCTTTCATCAATGGGGTAATTGGGCGTTATTTTCACCAACTCAGTGCGGCTGTTGGTGAAGTTAAACTGGGATGCTTTGGTATCTAGGACCTCGCAACTTATATGGTTGCATAGCATGAGTTCGCTCAACCTGCAGCAGAAGGTAGTACTGGTGAACACCTTCATCACAGCGAAGATGTGTTACCTTTCGTCTGTGATCCCACCGCAATGTGCTCACATGGCAAAGTTGACTTCGACTGTGGGCACGTTTTTGTTTCGAGGGCTGCCTGCCCGAATTCCAATGCAGCAGTTGGCTCGTAGCAGAGAGCAAAGCGGACTTAAGGTTGAAGGATTCATCATCATTTTTTCGTCATCATCAAAAAATCTAAAGCAGTTTTTTCGTTCGATATTATGAAAATGTATTCACTGTGATCCGCTTGGCGAACAGAATACAGTGAATACATTTCCACGAACTATTTTTTGATTTCGAACGAAAAAACTGCTTTCGAATTTTTGATGAAGACTGAAAATTGAGGGTGAATCCTTCAACCTTAAGCTACAATTGGCGGCGATCAAGTGTAAAGCGCTTCTCATCAATCGTCACCTTCAAGAGATCGATTCCCTTCACTTTTACCATTCCCTTCTCGTTCAAAATAATCCTCCCCCCATCAATCTTCCTTGTCTCGAACTCCTCTCCAGCAAATTCCCTTATTTCCTCACCAAATCCAACAAAACCGCTCCAGAGATCAAATACACCGTCTCTATTGGGATCAAACGGATCTGCCAAGAGTAGAAAGGAATCATCCGGGCCGAAACTGGAAGAAAATCTGGATCAACATTTCGATGAAACGACTATCGTCACAACAACACAGCGATCTCTACTTTTCTGTGAACGAAAAGACGGAACATCGCAGCTTGTTGCATATCATTGGTCGTGCAAATGACTTAAATTGTCAGCACTGTCGGGTGCCCACCATCGAGACTTTGCAACACAGGCCTAGCGAGTGCACTGGAGTAGCTGCTGCATGGGCATACATTCAGCGGAGATTGACAACGACTCTCGGCGGATGGCAGAGACTTTCTTTCGATGAATTTGTAAGGCCAATTCTGGCTAACATGACAACAGCCAAAAACAATCTTGTTCCAAAAACGATAATACATAACATCAACTTTGTTAATTGTAATTTTAATGGTAAAAACGATGTAGAGGAGTCTAATTGCTCTAATTCAAATTGTATTGAGTCTAGACAATTAATTTTGATTTGTTCGGTATGTTATTTATGTACAAAACTAAATAAACAATATTTTAATTTAAAAAAAATTAACAACAGTAAATTCCGGGATAGTACGACTAATATTCTTAGTCGAAAGCCAAGATTCAGTAGAGCAAGTTCCGGAGACCTTTGAAGTACTTAGAAGATCCTTCACATCACCTAAATTAGTCGCATAAACTCTGGGCATTTCCGTGACAAATATTTAGCTTGTAAAATGGGAGAACGGCGTTCATCTCTGCACCAGGAATGCTCGTTGAGATGTGGTTTAGTAACGGTGGCATCACGTGTAAAAGGGGATGCAGTTCTTAGGGGACTTTAAATGAACTACGGTAGCATTTTTAGCATTAGCATTTTGACGGTTGCACACCTCGTGGATGGAGCTACGATGAGGATTAATTCGTTGAAGACATTGCATGCCACCATGAAACGAAACCAGTTTCTGATACGTTTCTTCACGCAACAATCACCACGAAAACACTCCTCGATCGCTCACCTGGCCACGTCCATGCAACCGTTGGTGATAGGGAGGATTTGGTACCTACCTTAAGAAGACACGGGGAACCCACGTAGCCTTCAGTAGATATCAAAGGAAAAAGGAAATGAATAGTCGGAGAGAATAGTTGCACAGAATGCCCTGTTTGGTGCACAGAACAAAAATGTATTCAAAAATGGTCGTTGGGAGCATCTAGTCTAAGAAGGTTAAGTGATGCTCCATTTATCTTCAAACGGTTGGGACTTTAGCATTAACTATAGTCCTAGCTCCCTATGGCTTATGGTTATAGCGCCATTACTCGCTCTCTGAAAAAGAAGAAGAAAGCGCCAACCCAAAATCATATGTTCCCCCCTCCCCCATCACACACACACTCACACATACCTCACTCGCCCACATCGCTACTTCTGTTTGGATTTAGATTAGTGAGCGCCGACTGAAACTTAAAAGCGTCCAAACAATTCACCAACTGTCAAATATTGCAATTAAATATCGACTACAATGTTTACAGGTTACAAAAATTATAGATTGTTGATTGTAAGGAAATTTACCTTATAGTTAACCTTTTATTAAACTTGATAGTTTATCACTGTTAATACTACGAATGTGAAAATTTGAATCAAAATAACCGAGAATGATAGATATCAGCGGCCGCAGCTCTAAAAAAAAATATTCAAACGGATTAACTCGACAACATGATAAGTGTCAGCTAATGACCAATAGGTCTGTGCCATTACAGAGAGCAAAAAATAACAAGAGAAGGGGAAGGCATATTAGATAGGAGAAAGTATGAGAGTAGTTGTTGAATTCAGGGCAAACCCTTTCTCATGAAGAAATAGTTTCATATATCTCTCTCCTCTTTCGATGTAACTTCCTGCCCGGCCACTAATCCAACATACTTCCACCGCAAGGATTATACATATCGAACAGCAAAAACGCACAAAACAATTAGTAGAAGAAAAAAGAGACCGACAGAAGAAGGAAAAGACGATAAGATGCAAATCTGGATGTGCAGCGCATTTGATCCCATGATTGAAAATGACAAATACAAATTTGTCAATATATCTTCATACTACCGGAACCGTAATATTTTAATACAATACTTAGCTGAATGTTTGATCCGGTATCCAATTGCAGAAATAGGCAAGACTCACGACTGCATCTTTTATCTAACTGCATGTTCACAAATCACCTAAGAGAAACTCCTGTTAATCAACTTGCGAGTGCTCATCCGTTTTCAGAACAAAACACTCGGCCAGAGTGTTGGTGGCATCACATAAACGTCCTCGCGGCGGTTTGGTGCCGACTAGCTGCCAATCGTTGGTCGCGCAAAGAAGCAACATCCTACAGGAGAACGACAGTATAGAAGCCATCTTAAAGAAATAACCTCCAACGGGAAGATTCAATTCCCGAAAATTCCACTATCCACTGCACCGGTTATAGCACTTCACTTTTCCGCCGCTGCCGAACTGGTTAAAATTAATTTTGTTCAAATTTAGTGAAAACTTGCGAATAAAAACTGACAGCAGAGAAAACAAGTCCACTCGCGGCAAAAGCACACTTCGATCTCGACTTTAAATGAACTACGGTAGTTGACATAAATTGATTTCGTTTTTAAATGGTATGGTAGGCTCAGATCGTACAGCTTATCTTCGTTGCACTTGAGCGTTGCAGTGCAATCCGCCTCAAAAGTGCAGATGCCGTGCAAAATAATTTCCAGTTTTCTATCCAGCTCTACTTTACTGCGTCAATTTTTCCGCTGACCGCACGGCTGATTCCCCTAATATTTTCATGTTTTTCACAATTCTTTGTGCTCGGTGTGACTCAAGATCAATAAAATATTGAATTGATTGAAGTTGGTTTCATTTACCGCACGGCTCTGTGAACGTAGATATTGCTGATTTTACCCTGATTCCTCTAATAGTTTTGTGTTTATCATAAATTTTGGTCGGAGTTACTCAAGATTAACAAATTAAGGTAGTCATTTGTAAATTTTCTGGAAAATCGATTGAAATTGGTTTCATCTACCGCACGACCGAAGATATGGTCGATTTTACCCCAATTCCGCTAATATGTTTGTGTTATTCAGAGATTGCTTTGTTCGGTGTGACTCG